>JAVXUL010005781.1:0-12659 GCA_035590515.1 Trichilia minutiflora | reverse complement strand
GTATATGCTATTGTGATGGACTTGATTTTGCTTTGGTATTTTGATGTATATTTTATTTGATGACATGGCCAATGGGCCAGATGTATATTTGTTATTTGATATTGCGGTCAATGGACCATGTTTTATGTTTATGATGATGATACGGTCTTTGGGCCCGATTGTGATGCATTGGTGATAACGGTTATGTGTGCCGGTTTACTGTAGCTATACGGTGGTAGCCTGGAGAGGAGTTCACTGGGATGTGGACCCCCAAGTGAGTGTATAGTGGTAACCTAGGGTTGACCTGGGAGAGAGATCACCTAAGTGAGTGGAGGCTGCATAGGTGGACCATTACGTGATTGGTGTTGTGTTGTGATATTGTGATGAGAATTATCCACCTATGAGTCTCGTCGAGTTGGTCATGGATGTCACCCCATGACGGCTCGATGTGAATGTCAGTGTTGGGTACCTTTTTCTAATAAGCAGCATATTTTATAAATATTGCATTCTAAATCTGTTTTTCTTAAATAGCATGTTTCCTTGCATACAAAATTCACTGATGGTCTCGAAATACCCACGATCAGGATAGTTGCCAGGAAAGGAGCCAGCCCAATGATTTTATAATATGGTTTTAGAAACTTTATTTGAATATGTGCATGTATTCATTATATGGTTTTAAATTATATTTTTATCTTGTTCACTCACTGAGTATATTTCCGTATACTCATCCCCCTCACCTCTCAGTTTTAGGGAAAACGATGGGATAGGCTCAGGTGGTGGTGATCGCTCTAGAACTGAAGGCTCAGGTATAGCAAGATCGACTCACTTGTAGAATTCTTAGTCCACTGGTAGCTACTGTACTTTTATTTTGTTTATGAGCATTTTATGAATAAGAAATAGATTTGTAATAAATATTTAAACTTGTTTTGGAGACGGATTGATCCTCATGGATTTTATTAGGATGAATGTTTTATCTATTTGGTGCGCACCGATTTTATTTGAAGTGTTTGTGGCCTTGTTTACATCTATTGGAGTTTGGGTGTTAGGTTGGTTTGATATTGGAAGTATTTTCAAAAACAGGTTTTATGAATACCTTACAGGCCTATAGGTTGTATTCTGTGTTTACGATTGTACACCCTGGAGGTCACAGGTGGGACCCACGGGTTGGGGTGTGATAAAATTAAATAATTTAATTTAATTTTTACTATTTTACCTTAAAATTATATTTTAACATATTTGATAATCTCTATTATTAAATTTGGTATGTAATTTACCTTAAATTACATCAAAATATCATTATATTAATTCTTTAACTCTTTAAAGAATATTAAATATATATAATACTTATATGTATTTATTTTAGCCTCTTTTATATTATCATGAGGGTGCTAGCCCTCTCTCGATAATGTTTTATCTATTCTTCCTATTAGAAAATATTTAGGGATTTATGGTGGATTATAAAGGTTTACCGTGACTTAGTCATGAGCTAATTTTGAACAATCCAACTCTGAACAATTTTGATTTCGAATATTTTGATACCCAACAACATGGTTAGTATCTAGTAATGCGTCATAGTCCCTAAGTTATGATAAAAAAATATCTTCATCAAACCTTTCATTGATTGCACAAAATATGTGGGTAAAGGTTCATGGAATATCAAAATCCTATCTTGATATCAATACGAATCGTCGATCATATATCATTACTTTGGCCAAAGACTTATATTTCGAAAATCTTATTGACATTCGATTAGGAACTTAACTCATACAGAGTCAACGAAAACTCTCAATCCTTTATGTCAAGCAAACAGATCCTATCTAAACTGTCAATCGAACATCTATATGAATAAAATATACCCAAATTGAATTTTTGTACAACGCATGATTAGTCCTACACTTATACACCATATAAAATATACTCATTTATACAAAGTCCAATTTCTGACATCTCAGGTCAGATTACATCACACACTATTATAATCTATCGATAAATCATTGATTACATGTATACCATATGATTCATCAATATTTGATCACTTTCGATAAATAGTTCACAAATTATAAATCCACACTAATGCACTTATGATTATATTCATATTATTTGTCTACATATATAATCATATGATATCATTAGGTGGCAACTAATATGCCTACTATATGATATAGTTGCCCAATCAATACCACATATATAGAAAACGATTTGATAATTTTATGTAATATTTAAATAAATTTATCCGAATAATTTATATACATTCTTTATTCAATTGCATGAAAAATAAAGAAAGCAGCAAACGTATGTAAATAAAGAACAAATTGTTTCATTAATATTATAAAAGTTTATACAATATCATTAACCTGAAACTGATAACACAAATAATTTTTATGGCATACACTAATAGATCATGTATATACCGTCTCCAAATATTCTAGTGTTTGCATGAGTCGAAGTGATCTCGGACCTCGGGTTTATCTAGCAATACTTTTTTTTATTTAAATCAAGAATAGTAAAACTAATCTTTCTCCTATATGTTAGCCGATGAGGATGTTCAAAACAGGTGTTTTCCTTTTTTTTACTCGTGCACTTTCAAAAATCTCTAAATTCTAGGTATTTAAATCTAAATTATGTGGTCATAGATCAATTCGACACATTAAAAAATCTAGAGATACTAAATTTCACTTTGATTGGAGCTTTTGTCATTTTGAGCCCTGAACCAGACTTGAGAACATCGGTTAGTATAATCGAATTGAAAATAGATCAAGCTAAGGTCTAGTTCAGTTAGACCAAGATGTTGTATGAACCATATCTGAATTGTACCTTTTTCTTAATTTAATAAATAGATCTCTAGCAATAGCAGTATTTGGTAATCCTCTAAGTAAATCTTCAGTAATAGATCTCCTTTTCACTAACAAACTAAAGTGATTTGCCTTTTTTTTTTATTTTTTATAATAGCATTTTTCAACATCAGTGCTATCCCTAGTGAGTGATAATGGTGGATCTACATGTAGAGTCAAATCTATGTTCAAGATTCTTAGAGCAAACTCTATATCTTACTTTCATTTCTTGTAATTTAGACTAGTCAGGACTTTTATCAAGGTATTGCTATTATTAAACCCAAAGAAAATTGTTGAAAAAAATTACACCATGATCAATTAACAATAATGAATATCAATAATAAGACCCTGTATGTATCATTACTAACTTCCCTTTGAATAGCACCAACAATTCTACTAGTGATCTCTATGCATAAAGGTGACAAAATATGAATATATATAATCTGAAAAACATATCCCCTTTGGGCAGATAAAATTCTTCAAATTATACATATTCAGGTCAAATAAACAATCTCAAAATTTATCTTTTTTGGACAAATAAATTTCTTGATTACACCTTGCAATGTCTTCTATGCAAACATTAATTTTCTTAATTACCCTTATGGATTTTAATAATTATCTCATTTAACCATCAAAAATGCATTAATTTTTGTATGATTATATATTTATATAGCCATATTCGTGTCCATATTTTATGCTAATTTTATTGTCGAATATAGTTAAAAGGTTAAGGCTTTTATTTGATATATTATATACTATATAATTCGTAGTATACACGAAGATATTAAGGATTAAAACTCCGGGTTTTATAAACTCTAATTTTTGCATATAAAATTATTCGTAATATTTTATGTTATTTTCGGATGATTCATGATGCGATTAAATATGACTTTTGTTCCTCTATTTACCAGCTTTGTATTGATATATTATTTGTGACATGAAGTTCTAGACATTGAGAAAATTTTGGGATTAAAATTTATAGGGTTATTTTTGAATTTGAAAGTTCATACCCAAGTTTAGGCAATTTTCATGAGTTTTTTTAAAAAAAATAAGGCTATAATCTGATTTATAACGTTTGAAAACATAGGAATATACTTTTAAATCATCGAAATCGGATGAAAAACGAAAATATTAGAATAAAATAAAAAAAAATAAGAATCGGGTCAAAACGAAGATTTTATGTTTATTTATTTTATTTTTGTAAGATAATAAATCAATATATTAAGGCTTTTTCTATTATTAAAAAATTAAATTTAAAATTTTTAATGAAAATTTAAATTTAAAAAAATATTTTAATGATTGATAATTATCAAAGTAATACAATCATTTAAATTTATAAAGAAAATTTATTTTTCTAATTGTTATAAAGATAATTTATTATAATATGTGTGATTTTATGTGATTTTAGGATACATACAGTTTAGTATCTTGTTCGATATAAAATCACATAATGACAATAATAGATAATAATAATGTTGGATTTTTTGTGGGCTTATATTAATTGTTATTAGAATTTTATTAAAAACGAGCTTATGGCATAGTCATTGAGTAAGTGGATCCAATTATATGATCTAAAAAAAATTAGGTTTAAGATCATTGACGGGCTACTTTGACAATCAGTGTGGGTTTAGGTCATCCTGAGCCCTTTAATAAGGAGGCTTAGTAAAGACTTACTAAAATTAAGTTAAGTCCCTCTTTAACTCTACATATAAAAAAGAATATTAAGGGTATTAAAAACCCTAAGAAAGAAAAAATACTCGTAGATAATAGAGAGAAAGACCTAACCTTTAAAATATTACATCAATTGTCAAAGCAGGTACGCATCTTTATCATGATTTGTATTTTAATTTCATGTATGACAATTTTAGTTGGATATTAGGATTTTTAACAAGTGGTGTCAAAGTCAATTCTCCTGCAATACGATTGTGGACTGGAGAACGAGTCAACGGAAGCTGATAAGCTTATAACATCTAGATCTTTGAGGGCGGAAAGTGATGCCAAGACAAAGCCTTGAACAAGGAATGGCTCTTGACAAGCTTCAGGGTGATTATAAAGACAAAAGAAAACCCACATCAGAATGAAAGAGAAAATTATTAGATTATATATATGGAGTTAATACCGAATTGTCAACAAAATTTTTTAGGATAAATTTAAACTCATTATTAAAAATAAAACTGTAAAATCTCATAAATTATATCAAAATAAATAATATTATTAATAATTTTAGAGCATGTGTTACAAAAGATAGAGAAGAAGATGATTACAAACCAAGCGGCTAAAGCACTGTCTACAATGATAGTCGAAGATGAAATGAATACAGAGAACCCATCAATTTCAAGGGAAAGGGATTTCGACTTGTTACTGCTGCTTATGGTTAATGATTGTGAATAACCAATAGAATGCAGTAATGATTTCATGTACGTTATAGAGCAGTTACGATAATTTAAAACGAATAGTTAGACAAGAAATGGATTTCTTTTATTAGACATCAAATAAAGGCTATTGTGCTTTCTAAATTATAAAAACATTACATTCCAGTTTTTATGTTAATAGCTATTATAATTAGTATTAAAAATAAGTTCTTTCAAAATGAAACTCAAGAACATAAGCATTACAAGCTAAAAACATGCTCTGTAACCGGAAATGATAACAGAGTACTAACTTTTGTTAATGAATATGAATAGATTAGAAAAGGGTTTAATTTAACAAAAAAAAAAATAAATAAATATTTTAAAATCGTGCATCGAGGAAGACCGAAAATACAAGGAAAATAATAAAGGAAACTTAGTAACAAACAGCCCAAACACAGAATATATATTCTAAAAATTTATATTAAAATGACTGCTAAGAACCAAGTTCTAAATATCTTCAAAACTTTTCTTCTCTTCAACTATGATCCGTAATCAAAAACCTTAAGTTAATGTTCAAGGTGGAAAACATGTTCCGTCAACCGTTGCAGTTTACTGGGATCTAGTTTCTGCTCAGTGATGATAGGCTGCTTCTTCACAGTCAGCATTTGAGATGCAGGATCCAAAATCCAACCATGTTGCTGTACATCTGCATAAAAAGCAGGTTGGGAAATAGTCAAATGATGGACAAGCAGGGTGTGAGTTATTCATCTACGCATAAACCAAGTAAATTTGCGAAGTCACTGCTTATAGAAGCAAATGAAAACAACAAAACGGCCAAATATATAGATCAAGATAAAAGTGAGAACACAAATATATGTAAGACCACACTGCATAATCCGCATAGGTGCAGCCTATCCATGACTGCTTCTCCCATGATTCAACTCCGTAATTCACATTTAAGTAAAACACGGGAACCTTTTATGCCTGGTTAACTATACTTAAACACGGAAAACTTTTATGCTTGGTTGACTATACTTACCATAAAATGCTACAATTTCCTAGAGGTCTTCATTAGAACTGTGATAACTGGGTGTTCTTATATCTGTGTACTCACTGATCATGACAACTAGTGGTATGTTGCAAATGGAACACTAACTATCATGTGTAAGTGGGTGGATGGCTGCAAAATACTAAATGCCAAGGAAAAGTGGGTTCTTATCAAACACTTTAATTGTGACGCCTTCAAGCAGCAGCACATCAGTTATAAACAAGTTAAGTTCAAGACTCACGGTCAAACAAATACTTGGACACTTCATATGTTACTACCATGAAATTTGAGAATCATTAAACACGATCTGCAATATTAGTCGTTCTTATATTGCAGCCAGTTTTAGTGTCCATGCATATATTTACTAATTCACAATTTCTGGTTCTACAGCAGAACAAGAAAATTTACATATTCATACACACACACATATATATATGGTCACTCTCTTTACTTAAATTTTTGACTTAAAATTAGATACAAATTTTTATCCATTGAATTTGTGCAATCCAATGGTTGAGATGTAATGTTGCCAACTCAGTAACTCTATACACCTTTCAATTCCACAAATCCAATGAATAAAAATTTGTCATTATTTTAAGTAAAAAATTTAAGTTATGGAAGCCTGATCATATAAATAGATAGATAAGACAAATAAATAAATAAAAAGATATATAGATTGATTTTATCAACTGCAAATGTACGAAAGTTTTAACTTTCCCGTGCAAAATTTTCATCCACAAGTGGGCCCCACCTGCTACCAAAATATTAATTTTTCTGAAAAATACAAAGGTGGGGCCACTATTGTGTTTAAAAATTAATATTTTAAAATGTATAAGCCCCACCTTTGGATGTACAATTAGTTTTTAAATATAATGGTGCACCACTTTTGCATTTTTTCAGCAAAAATTAATATTTTGTCAACATGTAAGACCCACCTGTTGATGAAAATTTTACATCTGGACATTGAAACTTCTGGACTATTCGCACCTGACAAAAACTGTGTGTGTGTGTGTGAACTCTAATAGGAACACTGAAACACAAGCAGCATTAGGGGTTAAAATAAAAGAGAGCAGTACTGTGTAAGTCAAGTTGGGAATTCTAGAATCTTACAAGATATGGCATCATCCTCATTCATTCCCAGAAAGAGAGCTGTGTCTTGGATGCTTATTGTCGAGTAAGCAGACAGCAACAGCTGAAACATCCTCTTAGTGTAAATCTCTGCAAAATAGTAGAGGGTAACTTAATTGGTAGTGTAGAGCCACACATCTTAACTCAGCATCCAAAATGCAGTGTGCGTCATGCAGTAAATTCACCAAAGATTCTGGCCCACATTGTTTCACAAAGTTGTTTCTATAAAAGCAAATTTATAAATGAACTCTACACAGTGAGTAGACTAGTGAAGTTAAAAACTAGAATTGTTGGGCTCAGATCCCCGAGCATTCACTTCATTAAACATCTCCTGAACAATTTCATAATCATGGTACAAAGAATAAACTCTCAACTAGGTATTACACTTTTTTAGTCACAAATTATGTTTTACTATTATTAAGAATGATAGACAACAAAAATTACTGCCAAAATCACTGAACACAACAAAAAGCTGAACTTGAATCGCAGCATGCATAAGACGATCAATAATATGAAGAACAAAAACTCTAACAGGTTTCAAACTTCAATAGTCACACATTCTGGGTTTTACATATTAAGCATAATCAAACAATTAAAAAAGATCAGTTAAACCATTCAACGAATGGAAAAGACAATTTTCTGTTGCAGTATGCAAATTCAATGCTTCAGCTACTTTATAAAGAGCTTTTCACATGGATTCATAAGATTTGTGCCCCAATTGTGAGGTTCAAGGGTTGACCCAGATGCAACTATTTCAAGAGGAAACAGTTTTTCCATTTGAAAACTGAAGATTTCTTGATCTCTTGGATGCTGCAAAGAGACCAGGGACTTGTTAAGAAAAAAGATCAAGGTGAAGTGAAAGAGTAGCCGAAAGAAAAGTAATGTTTTCATTCTTGCCTTTTGCTGCAAATGACAAAATAATCAACTAAAGGAACCACACCCTCAATAATTAATGCTATTTTTGCCTTCACAGCAATGCAATCCTTATTCCAGTTGCTTCAGTAAGTTATTATATAAATAAATGATTACCCGATATATATTGGTAAAAACAAACAATGATCCAAATATCTTATGACAAAGGTTTACTAATTTTAACAAGATGAGATGAATTCATAAATTAAATGAACTCATCATTTTTCACTTGGATAAAGATAGTACAAGATTTAAAAACAAAAGATGTCACTTGATCATTGACGTGTTAGAATTAGAACAAAGAGAGATAATATAGGCCTGCCTTACTAAGCTATTAGAGAAGTTCATACGAGGCAAGGTGTAAATACAATCTTTAAGTGCTTAGAATGTATATATAAATGCACATAGCTTAGTAGGTAGTGACTGATTATGAGACCACAAACCTTCTAAACGAGAAATAACACAGGAATTCATATTGTATTCTATTTAAATAAATCCAAAGACACATTACAATTCAACAAAACATATTTTTAGAATTTTGCCCTATATACCACTTAATAGCATTATCAATGTTTTAATTAAAACAAGTAACCAGGATGAGATCTCTGCATCTTGAACTAATCAAAGTCTTCAAAAAGAACTTAATTCCTAAGAAAGAAAGAAAAAAATTAAGAAATAAATCTCAAAATTAGCATTCTGTTAGTTCTCGTGGACATCAGTAAGTCCTTATAATTCAACAATATACATCATAATAAATTGGACTCCACAGAAAGCATAGTAATTAAACACTCAATATATAGCATTTAAATACATAAACAAATGTTCATACATAACACAAAAACAAAAAGGCAAAGCATTCAAACAACATAGACAGCCAGCATCATGTATCCATCATTAAGTAACCTTAATCATTACCATTTAAAGTAATCAATTTCTTAAATTCTTCAATTTACTATGTTCCATAACTGAAAAATGAGTGTTTAAACAGCATCACTTAGATATGACATGACACAGACAAAATTGCCTGCAAATGCAGCAACAAGATTACAATCTAAAGTAATCAACCAGCATCATGTATCCATAATTAAGTAACCTCAATCATTACCGGCTAAAGTAATCAACTTCGTAAATTCTTCAATTTACTATGTTCCATAACTAAAAAATAAGTATTTAAACAGCATCAATTAGATAAGATGTGAACACATATAAACTTGCCTGCAAATGCAGCAACAAGAGCTTGGGTTTCTTGACAACACTCAAACCCACAAATAGCCTCATAAACACCGCCATAGTCCCGCATCCAGAGCCTCTGACCTATCTTCCATGCTGCAACCACTTCCGGTCTGCTATCTCTTATCACAGAAGGGATTGATTTCCAAAGGAATCGCGCACTGTTGCTGCAGGAAACCACTACAAGGATAACATTCTAGCCCACACAACCATCCTATATTTTAAAACAACACAAGATCCAAAACGATAAATTGAAATCCATGATTTATTCCTAAATTCCAAATATTCAAACCACATGAACTCCAAAACAATACTTTGAATTGTATAACATATTTTCCGGAACTCAATAATAAGAAACAGAGTCCACTCCCTAAACCATAACTAACGAATGAGAATATAAACGAATCTTAAACTGTAAAATCAGAGCAACTCAAAACCCTGAAATGTTACACCAAAATCTTTCAAACACCTTAGTTGCATGGGCATTCACTTCAAAATCTTTGAATTGTGGCATAATGAAAACAAAATTACGCACACAGTAGCAATTCCTTATCAATAATGTTTGGTTCTAAACCCTTTAAGCCATCACCACAGTTAGCAATACTTCACCACAACCCTAGTTACTGCTCTGACCAAACCAATCCTAACTACAAGAACCACAGCGCTGTCTCTGCTTCCCCTCCTGTGGGGGGTCCTTCAAGACCGAATTTGCTAAAGGCCTCACCAAAAGCTCGAAGCTCAGACTAGTGATCCGCTCACTCAGTGGATGTTGGTTTGTGAAAATTATAGAAATCAGGACTTCAATCCGAAGCTGGACAGAGCACTCCCTTAACATATGCGAAGAGAGTGATCATCCAGTCAAAGTCGGAAGATGAGCTTGCTTCAGTGATATCCTGGCTTACGAGACAAGGATGCAGATAGCTACGAAGCCAACTTATTGTGCTACTTATTTACAGTTTAGTAACAGAATTGGTATGCTAGTGCGGAGCAGATTATGGTGTTATATCACTCTAAAACAGGTGCTAGCAACTAACTACAAGCTCTCATTCTCATAAACTGTTAGTTGTGTTTTCAGCTGTTTTACTTTCCACACACAGAAAATTCGAAATACCTAGAAAAGAAATTAGTAATCCTGATTCAAAATATAGATTGTCTTAGCTTCTCTCAGTTATCTCACGAAGCAAGCATACGGAAGTAAATACATAAAAAAAAAATCAATTAATTAAGAAAGTTGACATACATATCATTGACATAATAATATCCCAAAAGATGAATTGCGTAAGGCCATTCGTCTTGAAACGCAACACCCTCCGCGGCAACCTGGGAAGAGAAGAAACGAAATTAATTTTCAATTACCCATTACTAAACCGTTGAAAAACCACAATAGAAGAAGGAGATTAAACCTTTAGCATTAGTTCGTCGCAGATATCAGCGATCTTTTCATACGATTTGGACGCTAAGGCGTCAGTTAGAGGAGAGAAATCCATGGCACCTTCTCCGCTATCCTGCTCAACGGAATCATCGTATTCAAGTTATTATAATATAATTGATTTGATTTTAAAAAATAAAATAAAATAAAAACCGATGAATGGATCCGAATTGTTCATGCCGGCCTGGATGAATTGGGCTTCTAAACTCTCGTATCTTAACCTGTTTGTCTTACCGGGAAGTAGAGATGGAAAATTTTGGATGCATGCCAAATCTTGGCATATTGTATTTTGATATAGATGAAAAATGTTGAGCCCGGTTGATATTCGGATTTTTTTGTAAAGCAAATGTGGTGCGGATTTTTAAAATTCAAATGTCCGAATAACTGGATATCAGAAAAAGTTCGGACGGTCTCACTGTAAACATCCATGAAAATGAAAAGGGTTATGTTGGTGTGTTTTTATTATAAAAGGGTATAATGTTGATTTTCAAAAAATTGAGAGTTTAATTGAAATTACACAATAAGATAAAAATTGACTTTTTCTTTTCATGGATACGTGGCATGTTGAAAATAATAAATAAATAAATTTAGATATGTGAGAAATAAAAATGAATGGTTTAATTTTTGTACAAATGGCAAATTGAATGATTATGGGACATGTGACAAGAAATTAATGAACTGAAAAAAATAACTCAAAGTTGATAGCTTAGGTCGGTTGTTGGAGGGAAAAAATGGAGTTGGATTAATTTTGAAGAAAGAAGGAAAACCGTGTAGTCGAAGAAAGAGAAAAAAAAAAAAGAAAAGAAAAGAAAAGAAAGGAAAGAAGAGTAGAGAAGAGAAAAGGAGAAGAAGAAAGGAAGAGAAAAAGGAGAAGGAGAAGGAAAAAGAAATGAGAAAGAGAAGGTAGGGAAAGAAAGAACGAAGAAGGAATAGAGAAAAACAAAATCGAATGGGCAAGAAGAAAAAGAGAAAATTAGTGAATTTATAACCAATTTATTAGTATATTTTCTTTATTAATTGATATTATTATAAATATATAAATATTTTAATGATATATTATGTTAGAAAATTATTACGGACAATTATAAATATGATCAATAAATAATAAATTATTAGTTATTTATTTTAATTATAAAATAAGATTATATTATATTTTATTAGTTAGATTATTTAAGAAGTTACAATTCAACGTAAGTAGATCCTACATGATTTTCTTGAAGTAATTTCAAAAATAAGCTTTAAAATATTATTTTACTATTTAATTAAATCTTACATACTTGAATTGATTTTATATTATTTTATGTATAAATAATTATTTATATATTGATTGTACGTTGACGTGAAGATTATTATAAGTATAAAGGGAGAAAGCCAAAAACTCCCCTAATCTTTCTCAAAAAGAGAAATCCCCCCTACCACCATCTTTAAAACAAAACCCTCCTATTATTTTTTAAAATTTCAAATACACCCTTCACTAAAAACAAAAATACATACTTTTATTATTTAGATCCTTACCTTTTATCATATACATCCCTAATTTTTATCATATAAACCCCTAAATCAAAATAATTAAATTTTTTAAAAAAATATTTTAAATTAAATTTATAGTTTTAATTTAATTAAATTTATAATTTTAATACTTTATTTTATAATATTTTATATTAAAAAAGTTAAAAATTAATCTTTAAAAATTAAATTTAAAATATTTTTACTTTATATTTATAAAAATTTATGAATTTATTTTTAGTTTA
>JAVXUL010005760.1:0-12660 GCA_035590515.1 Trichilia minutiflora | reverse complement strand
CACATGCTATCCTCTAGCATTATACTCATTCATAAATAATAATAAATGAGGCGAAGGGAAAGAATGTGTCCATTCACAGTCCTGGGGTAAGAAACCACCCTCTCGATATCCTCCTCGCAGCGGAGATCCTCTTGCCTCAACTGCTGTGCCTAGACACATACAACGCAAGTCAAAATGTGCGTGCATGATGCAATACATGCTCATGCTACTTTCGCACCTCTCTCTCTCTCTCTATCCTTTCTCTCTCTCTAACATACAACTCTCACAAGAACTTCGCTCTAAACATACATTTCTCATCAATTTTAACACCATTAGCTATCAATGTCGTCTAATCTCACAATACCGACGATAATTTAGAATATCCTCAATTTCTAGGATTTTATGAACAATAATCCTAAAACTTATTCTTGCAATTCATGCTCATCAAAGGCTTGAAATGAGAAAATGAGTTAAGAGATGAACTTACCCTAGATGGTAGAAGTGTTCTGTGTCCCTCTTTGCTTGATTTTCGTACTTGGCTACTATTCATTATCACTTCTTCTTCGTGATTTCTCGCGAATCGTCACGTGAATCTCCGATCAGAGGGTATTTTTGGGTTCTGGTATTGATTATCAATTCATAGGAACTAGAATGTTAAAATTTCATGGAAAAATGACTGAGATCAGTTTTTGAGAGTTGAGAAAGAGTGGTTCTGTCGAAAATAGAGAGAGAGAAAGCAAAAATTAAAAAATAGGGGAGACGATCCCCCTGCCCGACGTATAGGCTATAAAATCCCCAAAAGTGTCGATACATTTTTGAAACGTATCGATACCTTGGCATTTTTCTCACAACGTATCGATACGTTTGTCCCAACGTATCGATATATTTAGCCAAAATACTATTCACCAGCCTTCAAGGTGTCGATACCTTCCTCAACGTATCGATACCTTTCGTTGCAAGCGGGCTTCATCTCTGTTACCAACGTGTCAATACCCCTTGACAATATATCGATACGTTAAGCACTGTTTACTGTTCAACATGTATCGATACCTTTCACCAAAGGTATCGATACCTTTGGCCTCAACAGTAAACGTATCGATACCTTTGGTTCTGGTTCTCCTTTCGAGGACTACAACTTCAATTGGCTATAACTTTTAGCTCGGATATCTGCTCAGAACCCATAATATATCAATGCAAAGCTCTCACCGAGCTCTACAAAAATGATATGAATCTTTTTATCAATTAGAGATGATTTTGAGATCAAAAATCCAGTCCTTTCTTATAAGTTTATATCTTATACCACAATCTTATCCAAGATATCTTCTTCAAGTTTTATACCCTCTCGTGCATAATCTAAATACAAAGATATGTACAAACACTCTTGAGAGATTTATAATCGTACCCAAATACTAAGGGATGGGTTTCACAATTAATCTATACTTCGTCTCTAATATATAAATATAGAAGAGTTTGATTTCAAATATAATTATAATTATACTTTGGGCTGGAAACTATGGGCAAAGCCCAACACCTACATGCTCTCTACTCCCTAAAATCTTGTTCATTTCCCAGTTGATGCTTTGAGGAAAGTCAATGTGGAGGTGCAATGATTTCCTTTCTGCTATTCATGCAAAAACATAATCAGTTATAGAATTGGCAATAGTTTTATGTTAAAGCATTCAGTAATCTTACCGCATTTGGAATTCTTAAGACGTGTTGAAAACACAGAAAAAATAGCGATCATTCTAGGTGTCCAAGAACAAACTGTTGAGAATTGATTCAGGTTTTGTACGAATTAATATTTAGTTGACTATGGTTTGACTTAGAAATTCTAAATTATCTGGGAATATATATATATATATATATATATATATATATATATAATGTTTTTTAGGGTTAGTAGAGTATATAAAAAAGAGAATGAAGAAAATAAAAAGAGTTTTTGAGACTACAAAACTGAAAAAGATAATAAAAAAAGCTTGAGAGAGTGAAAAAACAAATGGGAAAGTTTTTTTTGAGGTTTGTAATTAACAATTAATTAATATAATGATTCTTCTTTGAAAATCTTTTTTCTCATTTTAGTTTGATATATTATTTCATATTTTTTAATAGTAATCTTGATTACTGTGGTGTGTTTGCTGTGCGAATGAAATTCTTGATTATTTAACTTGAATATTAGAGTGTTTGGTTTTTATTTATGGTTATATTTATTTTTCTTAGAGTCAAAATTTTGCTTCCACACACAATTAGTATTAAAGTCAAGTTTAAAATCTTAGCTATTGATACTATTCATCTATCATTATACTGTTCATCATTATATTAATGATATGTTCATCATTAATACTATTCATCCATCACTATTTATCACTGTTTATTGATTGGATTAATGATCCAAGGTTAAAAAGGATAATTAGAAAGATAAAGTAATGCTGAGTACAAAATTCATTATTGAAAAATTTTTTAGTGAGGAAGATTTCGAATTATGAAAACTTAAGATGCAAGCATTATTAAATCATAAAATACTAGAGATAGTGTTTGAGGAGAATGGATTCCAAGAAATTTCAGAGAAAAGAGTCAAAGAGATTCAGAAGAAGACAATGAGTGCCTTAATCTTATCTTTAACTATTAAGGTTTTAAGGGAGGTCTTAAAGAAAACCACGATAAGAAAAATTTAGTTAAAATTGGAAGATAGATACTAGGTGAAATCTATAACGAAAAGGTTTTACCTGAAAAAGATGTTATATACTTTTCATCTAGAAGAAAGTGGGTCAATGAAGGTATATCTAAATAAATTTAACAAGTTGGTATTGGACTTTGAGGCAACAAATGTGAAAATTGAGGATAAAGCTCAAGCCTTAATGGTACTGACCTTATTGTCACTATTGTATAAATACTTCATGGATACCTTAACTTTATGATAGGACCACACTTATCATGGATGGTGTGAAGAATTTGAAGAGTTGATTGCAAGCATATAATGTTGTTAGGGTTTTATATGCAACAATCTTGAAAACTATGCAAAATTTCATCAAATTTGTGTCACTAACTTTTAATGATCAATTGAAGGAAATTAACCTCAAATAATGAGATCTTCAAGAAATCAAACTCCTTATGGCCAAAATTATAGAGAAAGCAAAAAAGCTTGGTTGTTATTATTTTTGGATAATTATCAATAATTGCTAAAAAAATAGAAAATGACTCTTTTATAAAGTATCATCATATTTACTTAAATGCCCTTATGAATATAGTCAATGACAAATGGTTTTAAAGCTTGTCAAGCAAACTTCTCAATAGTAAATATAAAATATCACTTAGGTCCTTATATTTTAAAAATATGATAAATAGTCCTAAATCTAATCAAACTTCCTTTGACCAAGTTTTTTTAAATTTTATTTATATTTTTAAATATTAATAGAATATTATAATTTACTTTAAGTTACATTTCGATCATTAAATATAACTCTCTTATTTATTAAACTATTTAACACGTAAACCGTTTACGCTTTTTGATCTAATATTATCTTCGAGAGTGTTAGCTCTCTTGTAGATAATATTTACTCTTTCTAATAATGAGAATATCATAAATTTATGTTGTGATCTCTTGGGTTTAATATGATATTAGCTGTGATAGAAATCGATCTCATTCTAAACCATTCGGGTATTTAATGACTATGGTTGTCGTATAGTAATGTACTATAATTCTTAAACCATAACAAAGAAAATCTTCATCAAGCCTTTTATGCTTGATTGCACAGTCTTTGTGATTGAATTCTTTCTATTCATATAATCTTAATTAATTTAGGGCTTATGGAAATTAAAATTCTAAACTTAATTTTTGCTTGGATTTGGTTGTTATGCTCTAAGCTCGTTATCATAAAACTTTTTCATATAACTTTTAATTGTTTTAACCAAAGACTTATGTTTCAAGCATTTACTAATATCTGACTAGAACCTCGAATTCGGATCAAATCAACATAATTATAAAATCTATTATATAGAGTCAATAAATCCTGTATTGACAATCAATCGTATTTTGATATAAATAACACATGATTAAACTGATTTCTGTATATGAGATATGATTAGTTTCGTATTTATACACCATATGAACTGTGTACATATTTATTGAAAGATAACAATTATGTTTTAAGTCAAAGGATTAATTTCACATTGACATAATTATATGACGAATCATTGATATTTTACTTTCATGTGATTTATCATATCTTTGGTTACATTCAAAAATAGTTCTCTAACTGTTAATTTATATTAATATCCTAATAACATGATTATCATATTATCTGCACTAATATCAATTTTATGATATTTACTAGAGACATTCAATATACCTATTTCGTAAGAAATAATTTAGATAACTAAATCATCTGAGCAATTCATATGTATACTCTATTATTGGTATGAACAAGAAGAGAAAACAGTATACATATATGAATAGAAATAATTTCTTTATTAATAAATATATATTGTATATATTACAAATAATAATTCAATATAAAATGCCTAAACTGATAATACGAATGGTTTTAGAGCATACAATACTAATAAAATGTACTAAGCTCTAAGGAGTTAAATAGAAAAAAATCAACTAAAGGATGACAATTCTAGCAAGATACTAAGTGTAAGACGAGAACAGTGAAAGGGGAATATAGAAAGCCATAAAGATTTAAAAGGAGGTCACTAATGTGCTTTCACTGTCATAAGGAAGGTTACTTTAGGAAAAATTATCCTGAGGGAAGAACAAATAAGCCAAGCAAGAGTAGAAAAGTATCATTGCTGAGGAAAGAAGAGATGGGGACAAACTTGTATTGGTGATTTTTGATAAAAGAATGGCTAAAGAGTATATCCTAGATTTTTGAGAAGAGTTACTCTACGCCTTAAGAATAGAAAAAGATGGAGTCGTTACTATAAAAAAAAAACATGGCTTATTGAGTGAAGGGCATAAGGTCAATAAGGATGAATAGGGACAACACAAGCATGTTGATTGAGCTACAACAAGTTTGATATATACCTAAGGTAGGAATGAACCTAATATCCTCTAGAATGTAGGATGATTTTAGAATGTACTTGTAAGGGTAAATCTAGAATATTGAAGGTGATGTATGGGTTTATGGTGTTTATGAAGGCTAAAAAGACTTATGACTGGTCTATTTAGAGAGGTTGTACTTAAGGGTGTGAAGGATGATTTGATTGAAGAAATGAGAGTGACACTGAGAGTCTTTTGGAAAAATTTGAGAGTTCTTACTTTAAATGGAGCTTGATTCAAAAGAAGTGCAATCACCAAAGGTAGAAGAAGTTAGAAAATATGGAAGAGATAAGGAAGTTGAGAAAAGAAATAAATCTCACTCTTTAGGGATTTTCTTTATCTAGTCAGCTTAGGAGACCCTGCGAGATAGGCGAAATTCAGATCCTATCTACCACCTTTTATAGTTCTCTGGACATATTCTCAGGCACTCTTTCATACTATGGTTAGCCATTAGAGGGTGTTTATCCCTCATTGATAGCTTATTTTCACATGGCATAGCTACTACTTCCTAGTGTGTACTTCGCAATTCAAAACCGAAAACCCATAAATACTTATTCTTTAAGTGTGACTTCTCTTCATCTATTTGGAGGGACATTTCCACTTGCACAGGGGTACCTTGGCCATCGGACTATTAGTTTGATCTTCTATAGTGGGCTTCCTCTCACTTTTACCGAAAAGGAGATTTTAGGCATGCTTTAGCTCGATTGATCTTTCTACATCAGTTTACTTCATTTGGTCTGAAAGGAATAATCAAGCTTTTCAATATATCTACCGTTCTTCTCAGTCAATCATGGAGGACATCTATCATACAGTCTAGGACAGGATATCAGAGTTAACTCTAAGATATGCAGTCTCTTCTGATCTAGCTCGCATATGATCTTTGGATACTTAGTTTCTTTGGCTTTGTATCTATTTTTTGTTTACTTTGTTTGGTTTTCTTATAATAAGCCTACACGTCTTTTTGGGAGTTTGTGCCTTTTGTGATTATTTGGTTGTTTTACTTTAAGCTTGTATGTCTTTTTGGCCGTCTGTGTCTTTTTCTGAGGCCTTTTAGGCTTTTGGAACGTTTCTCCCTCTCAATTGTATAGTATAAAATTATAGTTGCTGTGCTTGTCACAAATAGGACAAAAAGAAGTGAACAACTGAAAGAAATTCATAAGGAGCTTAAGGGCCTATAGAAGATACCTGGTCATATGTGATAAGGTAAGGTCAACAAAGAAATTCATCGGCTCATGTGGATTGATCGACGCCTCATCTAATGAATAAAGAATTAAGTGAGGAGAAGCTACTATAGGAAGATGAAGATTTCAATAGTGGATGATGTGCAGTATGATATGATTAGAATACTAATATGAACAGAAGAAAAAAGGTTTAAAGTTTTAAAACTTGAATTAAGGTAAAAATTATTAAGAATTGATCCAAGTTTTGAATAGACAAATTTTTTAATTAATTATGAGTTGGCTTAGGAATTCTAAAATATCTAAGAAACCTACACGATTTATATAGGTTATATTTTTTAGAGTTAATAGAATAGACAAAAACAAAGAACATAGAAAATAAAAATAAAGTTTTGTGTGAAAACAAATATGAAAGAGACACAAAAACTTGAGAGAGTGAAAGAATAACGAGATAATATTATTCTTGAGTTTGTAATCAACAATATCCTAATTAATATAAAGATTTTTTTAAAAAAAATCTTATGTCTTATTTTGATTTGATAAGTTGTTTCATATTTTTTTTTTATAGCAATCATGATTATTATGGTGTGTTTGCTACGAGATTGAAATAACTTGATTATTATGGTTGTGTGTTTTCTTTGTAATTTGGTTATATATTTTGAAGGGTGAATTCATGTTCATAATACCATTTGATGTAACATAGACTGTGAAGTCAGCAACTCGTATGATAAAGATTTAGAATTTGATATACACTATTCTCATAAGCTGAAAAATAAAGTTAGAGAAAGTATCAAATATACTAACCAAAAAAAGAGTTACACATTAAAATGTATCAAAAAGCGATACTTGAACCCATTTTAGAATTGTTGACAGAGGTATCTACAAAAATATACCTTCTGAATAAGTTTTCTTTTACTTTTTTTTTTTTTTTTTCACTCGGAACTCTATGAGAGAAAATTAAAAATTATAATAAAAATTTTTAATTAGGTGAAATTTACAGTATATGAAAAACTTTATCATATTTCTAGTATTTTCAACGATATTATATATTTTTTAATTTTTTTATCTTATAAGTAGGGATGGCAAATGAGTTAGGTTAGCCTGACACAGTATAGATTCGGTACGTAAATAGTATGGCCCGGACCGACCCAATCCATTAAAGGGATCATGCTGGGTCAAGAGATTAAAGCTACAGGTCGGATTTGGCATGGGTCTATGACAATTTCGGGCTTGGCACGAGTTTGTAACAGATTGTGTGAAGCTCGACCTAACACGTGAACAATGTCAAGTCAAACCTATGAACAATATCAAGTTCGGTATGATAATATTATTAAGTAATAATAATTAAATAATTAAAAATTATTATTAAAATAAATTTTGGCATGTAAACCCGACTTGACTCGACTCGATTCATGAGCTTGGTATGATAGGTCCGCAAGAACTCGTGCTTTATAATTATATTAGATTTTTTTTTAATCATACCGATATAATTACTGTGCATACCTAGGCCATCCCGTCAAAACCTTATATTCACGAGTAAGATCAAATCTTTTGTCACCTTTACTTATAAATTATAACATAATAAATAATTTAAAAAAATAAAAATTATAAATTTTTTTATGAAAATTGATATGATATAATAATAATAATTATTATATTAGTTATATAATTTATTTTTATTAATTATAATAATTTTATATTTTTACTACTTAATACTATCATACCATACCATATCTTATACGTGGAATTTGGTTATTAATGTGTTTGTTCTCCCCACCGTTTGCTTTCCCAAATTAATCTTTTGCTGTCATCTCCATTTCCTTTGTGTTCTTGATAGGATCACACCATTGATAGAATTATCTGTAAAACATTGTCCTTTCATAATAAAATACTAGTTTTTCTCACTTGTGACCATTATCCCATTTCTTGTTTTAACTTTTTCATTTACTGTTTTTTTTTTAATAATAATCTAATTAAGCATGAATATTTTTAAATCAATCTAATTCAAGTCAATTCAAATCATTAAAATTAATAATTTCAATCAGTTTAAAAAATTTATAAATTAATTTATAAATTAATATTTTTTAAATTGTTATTCGTTATTTATATTATAAATTTAATCAATTCTAAACCGTAAAATCATAAATCTAACCGTTTAATATTATTTTATAAAATTTTATTATTATTTATTTATCATCTTAAATTATATATAATTTATCTTCGTATATTTTATATAATAATAATTAATAAAAAAAATTATCCACATATAGATTAAAAAAATTATTCATAAAATTTATTTTTTTAATATTAATAAAAAATTATAAAATTAATAATAATTAATTATTATATATTTAATTTTATAATATAATCTAAATTATAAATTTAAATTATTTTAAATTGTAATATACAATTTGATTTAAAATTTTATATTAACTCGAGCCATACCACGTATAGGCATTCTTAATTTTTATTCTATGGAAGAAGCTCTGCTTATGCACTTATCAAATGAAAAACAAGTTTCAATCAGAATTAAAATCTTTCATTTTTGCCTTCACGGAATCTTCTTCGCAGTAGTAATTAAGGATAAATGAATCGAATTTGAGTTAATTTAAATTCAATTAATTTATTATTTAAATTAAAACAAATTAATTTATTTAAATAAAATTATAAATATAATAAAATAAATATATTTTACTTTATAAATAATAATAATTATATTTTAATCAAATCAATAAAATTTAAATTCGATTGATTTACTATTTTAATTAATTTTTTAAATTTAAATTTATTTAATAACATTAAATTTATAATAAATAATTGAATCTTATCACCCTACTAATAATGCTTCAAAAATCATCCCATGTTCTTGGTTTGCTCATTTAGCTTGAGTTCCTTGACTTTCTCTTCTGTCTTCATGAAATCTTCTTCATACGACTTGATAAAATTGTACTATTTGAATTTAAGCAACAATCGATTTTGCCAAGAAATTCCAAATGAATTGGGGAAGTTGGTTCATCTTTCACAGCTTCGGAGAGCTACCGTCTGAAATGTGCTTTTAGGAAAGTTTAGACAGCATGAATCTCTCCTACAACCCTTTGTTGTGAGGCAATGTTAAGAAGATTGCTACATCTTCCAATGCTTTCACTTCACATACGAAGTCCAAAAACAAAGAAATTAGAGATTTGTTTGATTAAAAACAAAGGATTTGTAGATGAAGATGATGTGCAGAGATTAACTATCGTTTTTTTCCCAGCATCCAAACAGAAAATCTCTCTTTTAAACTACTAAGAAAATGGATCAAAATTGATTTTTTTTAAAAAAATAATAATAAAACAATCAGACTTCTTAACGGAAATAAGAGTCAGAAATCTCGTGTGGAAAGTGCCGCTCATAGCTCCATTAAAAATGCAATGAAGCTGCGTTCGCACTGGAATTTCATCACTCTCTTTCAGAATTTAGACTAAGAAGGAAGAACGAAATGGAAAACAAACCCTAATTGAAATCTTCGTCGAAATGTCGTCGTTGACTACCATAATCAGAAATCTCTTTGCAGTTAAGCCGCTGTGCAGGGGAAAGAAGTGGCCGTTCCTCTTATAGCCGCGGTGACATTGGCTGTTTCTGAGTTGCCCTAATTACCGTCTTTGATTGTCAACGTCAAAACGGCGTCGTACGACAACTTCGTAGTTTGGATCATTTTGCAATTTATTTTTCAATTGTTTTAATTGGTATATTATATATAAAATAAATTGATATATATATATATATATATTGTTAGATTTGTTATTTATAATAATAATAATAATAATAATAATAATTTGTTATTATTATACATCACAAAAAGGGTACATATTATAATTATTAAATAAGGAATATTTTTAATAATATGGCCTAAACTAAATTTATAAAATTTCACATAAGTCTCTCTTATCACATAGTATTGGTGCGAGAACTGTTCGTAAACCCTTCTCATAGTCATCGTAAAATGACTTAACTGGTGAGGTGTGAGGACGATGCGATTGTTGTAGGACGTTGAGTCTTCCACTGGAGAATGACTGGAAGTCAGACTGTTTTTGATAGTGTTTTACCTCCTAATCCTGCAAAATAATAACACCTTTAGAGTGACGCCAGACGGGATTCCCGACAGAAAAACTCTGATGCCTAAGTCAGAGAAGATGAAGGAAGATAATGGAAGAAATCGGAACTGAGTTTGGCCAAAAGCTAAGAGTAAAAATCACCCAAAAGTATGTTACCAGAGAGGAGGATACTTGGCTCCAGAAGTCTTGTGTTGCTGGATTTCAAAAATGAAAATTTCAGAAAAATATCTCCACCTTTGTTGAAAAGTGTTGTCTTTATATAGTGTCCCTATGACAATGACTAGGCATCGAAGAATGGGAATGATAGGACGTCTGTTATGGGATAGAGTGCAACTGCATTTCATAAATATCCTCGTTGACATATCTGAAGGTTGTAGGCCTAATATCATCACATCATCTGAAGATGGTCAGATGATGGGACGAGTGCGTTTATGGTGGGGCAACTACTGTAGTAGTAGGCCTGCTATCAGCGTTTATTCTTATTTTTGGATAACTAGGGGGGGCATGTGTCTGGTAGTTCCTTGGTAATGTGTTGTCAGATAACTGAATACAGACAAAAATCCTGCCCATGACAGTGACGGGTACCTGAGGGCCGGTTCTGGTATCTGGGGCAGAGATACCCTGAAGCTTACAACTACTGGACACTTGAAGACTGGGGCACATCTTTGATGACTGAAAGGGGAAGACCTGGAAGCAAAATCTGGGACCTAGGACGGGGAAACTCCTGAGGCAAGGATAGCCTAAGACGACGGAGTACCTAAGACGAGGATGCTTGGGACGATGGAGTACCTGGGATGAGGATGCCTGAGACGATGGAGTATTTAGGGCGAAGGACTTCTGGGACAGTGGATGCCACGTATCCTATATAACACCCGTGTTTAGACCCTGAGGGTATATTTGTCATTTCTTACTCCTCCTATTCATGTATCTGCATTCATTTCATACACCGTGTGCGTGTGAGCGTGCTTTCGTAACTTAGATTGAGTATTAAAGTAAGATTTTAATTTTTAGCAGGCTCGATCGATCGAATGGATGATTCGTTCGACTAAAATTTTGAGGACTCTGTGGAAAATTTATGGCTTCAGATTCGTTCGGACGAATAGGGGGATTTATTCGACCGAATTGGACTTCGTTTGATCGAAGGAGCCATTCGTTCGACTGAAGTAGTGGTTAGGTTGAACAAATGAGGATTCGTTTGACCAACAATTTGGAAGCTCTCTGACTTCTGTAGTCGTCGAAGGATTTGGTCGAACGAAATAGGGATTCGTTCGATCGAAGGGGGTAATTCGTTCGAACGAACTTCGATTCGTTTAACTGAATCTACGTGAATTGATAATTTTACCCTCTTCTAGAAGCTTCTTCTTTAAGAAAACTTAAGGGCAAATTGGTAATTTTGTCCTTTTTCTATAAATAGGGGTCAAGGGTCAGATTTTTTAGCTTTTCCTTCATCTTTTCCTCTTTCTCTCCCTTGTGCACATTCTCTCTGTCTCTCTCTCTAAAATTTTGCCACATTTCATCAGATCCTCGATTTTTTTTCATCTACGACTTACATTCTACGAGTCTATCATGCTGGGAGTGTCATTTTGACGATAGAGGTGCGATTTCGCGGAAGGGCACCTAGGGTTTCGAAAGGAACATTTGGGGTTTTTTGGTTTCGAGGCGAAATCGGAGTAAACTGATCACACCACGAGGTTCGTAGATTCGATTTTGGTTTGTCTGTATCTTTATTTCGCATTTTTATATATTTCAACTCGTATGGGTTTTCGTATCGATTTCCTTAGATTTATTGCTTAAATCTTAGTTTTTATGCGCAATGTGGGTTATAAAGAAGCTGTGGAAGTTGTAGGAAGTTAGATTTATAATTTCGGAGATTTTGGATGAATATAAACAGTAACTTTGGTTACTGTTTCGACGAATGCATGGGGCCCAAAAGTCAGAATTGTAGGTTTCTAATGGCCTAATACATGCATAATTGAAGTTTCTCTCCCTAGGAAACAAAGCTTAAAACCATGCTTATCAATGAAGAAAACAAGGTACCAAATGGAGCTATATGAGAGGTTTAAAGTGCATACCTTGCTAGCCATTTGATTTGATGAAGACTAAGCTCACAAGTGTGAGCTCTCTACACTTTAAACCCTCCCCCAAATTTAGCTCCCATGGTGCAGTGGAAGGAAGAAGATGACCCAAAAGTGGTGAATTTTTCACTTATTTTCTATTATTTTAATTACATATTTATCTAATAAATATAATAAAATAATGGCCGAGTGATATGATACAACCATACTTAAAATACATGGGTGAGCTCAAGTCAAACTTGAATATGTAATCTTTGACCAAGAAAAAATTAATTAAATAATTAAATATA
>JAVXUL010005730.1:0-12662 GCA_035590515.1 Trichilia minutiflora | reverse complement strand
GTAAAGTGGAGAGGAGCTAGGATTCAAGCTCTCATCTTCATCAAAATTGAAAGCACTCCAATAGTCTACCAAAAGCCCCAAGGTTAGCATCTTTGATTCCTCTTGGTTTCCAAGCTTTCTAGCCTAGGGTTTTGATGAGAAAAACTTACATTTATGTATGATTTAGGCCATAGAACCTTCATATTGATCAGCGTATTTTGATCAGTAGAAATACACACTTTTTAGAAGAAGAGTTCTTAGAGGAAGGTGGTGCAGGTAGAATTATTGAGCTTAAAGAAGGGTCTTTAGAAGCTCAATCCGATGATACTGAGACTGGACCTTCCAGTCAGCAGACCTCAGCTCCAGTTCAGATTTCGCTTAAAAAATCTTCTAGAGTATCGCGACCTTCTGACCGATACAATTTTTTACATGAGCAAGAGTTTGACTCTTACCTAGATCATCCTAATGATCTTAGAAGTTATGAAGAAGTTATCCTGAATAAGAATTCAGGTAGATGACTAGAGGCAATGGATTCTGAGATGCAATCCATGTACGCTAATCAAGTCTGGACACTTGTTGATCCACCAGAAGGAATTATTCCTATTAACTATAAGTGGATCTTCAAGAGAAAGCTTGATAAGGATGGTGAGATAGAGACTACAAAGCACGGCTAGTAGCGAAGGAGTATACTCAAAAACAAGGGTTGGATTATGAGGAGACTTTTTTGCTGTGGCTAAAATTAAATCTATCCAAATCATGCTAGCTATAGCTGCATACCATGATTTCGAGGTCTGGAAAATGGATGTAAATACTGCATTCCTCAACGGGTATCTTGAGAAAAATATTTATATGCAGTAACCTGTTGGTTTTATATCCACTGCAAATAAAAATAAAGTATGTAAGCTGCATCAATCTATTTATGAATTAAAACAAGCTTCTCAAAGTTGGAATAAACGATTTAATGATGTGATCAAATCGTATGGATTTGAACAAAACCCAAATGAACATTGTATTTATAAATGGGTTAAAAATTATGCCATAATATTTCTCATATTGTATGTAGATGATATATTATTAATTGGTAATGATATATGTATGATGACTGAGGCCAAGGTCTGGTTGTTCAAAACATTCTCGATTAAGGACCTTGGAGAAGCAACCTATGTTTTGAGAATTCGCATCTATATAGATAGAGCAAAAATGATAATAGGATTATACCAAAGGATGTACATAGATAAAATACTAAAGAAGTTCAGTATGGAGAACTCTAAGAGAGGTCTCATGCCTTTCAATCACGGTCTTAATCTTTCAAAAGATATAGGTTCGAAAATCGATGAAAAGGCACAGCGGATGCGTAGTATACCTTATACTTTGGCTATAGATAATTTGATGTACGCGATACTATGTACAAGATCTGATATAGCATATATTGTAAGTGTTATGAGCATATATCAGGCTAATCCTGATGAAAAATATTGGTCAGCTGTTAAGATAATCCTTAAGTATTTACAAAGAACTAAGGATTTAATTCTGACTTATGGATCTCAGGAATTGAGTGTATAAGGATACTCAGATTCTGATTTCCAATCATACTTGGATGATAGAAAATCTACATCTGATTTTATTTTTGTATATAATGGAAGAGCTATCAGTTGAAAAAGTTCCAAACAGACTACGACAGCAGACTCCACTAGAGAAACTGAATATATTGTCGCTTCAGAAGCAGCAAAAGAGGCTATTTCGATGCGAAAGTTTGTATCTGAACTTGGTGTCGTTCCTAATATGAGTTATCTGATAACTCTCTTTTGTGATAATATGGGGCCTATTGCACAAGCTAAAGAATCGAGAGCACATTAGAAGTCCAAACATATTCAGTGTAAATATCATATTTTGAGAGAGTTCATTGGAGTTGGAGAAATATTTTGATATAGAAGACTGCTTCAGCGAATAATGTAGCTAACCCACTAACTAAGACGATGACACAGAAGCAACTGGACCAGCATCTTGAGAATATGGGTATACAATATCACAGCGAATGGCTTTAGTAAAAGTGGGAGCTTGTTAGTGTGTATACCCTAAATCCATTCATGTTATCGATTTCAGGACTTATGATCTTGTATAAACCTTATATTTATTAATAAAAGAAATAGTTCTTTATTTATATACGTTAGCTGCTTTCTTTATTTTTAATGCAATGAATGAAGAATGTATGTAAATCATCCGGATAATTTTATTTAATTATTAATTAAATTATCAAATTATTTCCTATGTACATGGTGTTGATTAGGCAACTATATTATATAGTAGGCATACTGAATGCCGCCTAATGATATTATATGATTGACGTTTTTATACCATGCTGTTATACCATGCTGTTATTATTATTATTATGTTTTATTGTTTGTGTTCTCTCACTAAGTATACTTTAGTATGCTCACCTTTTTCCCCCACTTACAGGTTTAGCTCAGTAATAGCGTGGACAGAGGTGATTGCATCGAAAACGGATCTCGGAGGTATTGATCCCTACTTGACTCACTCTCGCTGCATGTGTCCACTGGGAGCGTCATTTATTCCTTAGTATAGTTTATTGTATTTTGGATTGTGGACTTTTAAGTTAAATGTAATGTTACCATTTGAACTGAAAGATCTTTATTATCATTGTTTTATAATTAATTTGAAAAGAAATGTATGATTATATTTGATGGGAAGTTGAAATGTTTGAATTGTTTTGATTGCATAGTAATGAGTAGTTTGAAAGAAAAGTTCTGGAAAATGTTTTATATTTGTTTATGATTTCAGCCTTACAGGTTCTTAGTAAGCGTTCTAAACCTAAGGAATGCTTATTAGGAATCTGTAGCGTCTGTCACAGGTGGGCCCCACGGGTCGGGGTGTGACATGGGATCCCCGACCTCCTCCCAATCGCTAGTGGTGGTATCAGTGGGTTTGCTCTTGTCCGTCATTTTTTTTTACCACAAGAAAATCTAGGGATGCGTAAAATCTTGAAAATTTTTAGAAACTAAAAAAGATCCAAACCCTTTACCTTTTTAGTAGAGATGATGGATCTATCAGCAACGTACGAAGGAAAAGCTTGAGCACAAGCACCTGCAAACACACGAAAAAGCATAAACATGAAGCGAACTAAAGAACAATGAGAAGCAGAAGAAAGAAGGGAGTAGGAGAGCACCAGAGTCAGAGTTTTCACAAGGGATAGAGAGGTGAAAATGACAGCTAAGGAAGGGGGGTATTTATAGTAGGAAAGATCCAATCTCCACCATCGATTTGAAAGGACAGGGGACGGTCACGTGTCTAAGCCGCTTTAATGCCTTTGTGTCTTGAGAAATAGTTAAGTACCCGCCATTAGAGTTCTGACATATGACCTATTCACAATCGAGTATTTAAATCTTTTCGAAGTATGAAGTATCGTAAGCTCAGGAACAACTGTGTGACATGACCTCTGACATACCGTATTTAATGAGAGAGAATAAATGACCTTGAGAGAAGACACATCATCAGGTATTAAACGACTCCGTCAAGTAGGGTTTTCAACAAACGGAGTGACATCCGAGGCGCTTCAACCATCTCAGCAGATGTCCCATTCACAGTAAAGATTTGCCTCAGGTCTCATGAAATCCCCTACCAGAAGCCAGACTGGTCCAGACATGAGTTTCTAGGGCGTGCTTTCCAAGTCTTACACCAAAAATTGAGGGATTATCTATTAGAGAAAATATGCGAGTGACATGTAGGATCTTGTCGGGAAAGAATGTGGCACTTCCACCCCAGGTATTTCAGCTCCCAAATAACTTCAAGATCCAGGGAAGCACCTTCTCGGATGGACTTGACTTCAGGTCCCAATGAGTTATCTTCCCAGGTGTACCCAACCCCAGACCCTAGAGAGTCAGCCTTTCGGGAGAATCCAATCTCCCACCCCAGAGAGTCATCCTCTCAGGCAAATCCGTCCCAAGTCTCAGAGAGTCGATTTCTCAAACAGACACACACCACCCTTTGGGGGCGACCAACGATCCTCAGGTGGTTTACCCTCAGGGCTCAGAGATGCATCACAGCTCTCAGGTACCAGTAGTTGAAGCCTTTAGGCAGGTAGCAGCCGTGGGCCTCAGAGAATCTATATCCACCTCAGGATGAGCTCACCCATCTCTTAGGAAAGTGCAGAATTAGCCTCTCAATTGTAAGGGTCTCTCAAAGAAACGTCTCCTCTTCATCAGCACTCATGCAGCCCCCAACCAAAGAACTCCCAGTCATACTCCCACGCCACTAAAAAGGGGAATAACCATTGACATAGCAAACCCTATGATGGGAGTAGATGCTCTATCCTAAGAGCTATCTATCCTATCCTCCGTCTATCTTCAGATAATATGACAATAGCAGACCTAAAATTAACAGGAATGTCAGTTACAATATTAATGAAAAGCAATCACATATTGCCCAAAGGCATTAGAATACCATCATTCTCATTCTTCGATACCTAGTCACATCATCAGGGCACTATATAAAAGGGGTTCTCCATCAAAAAAAGGGGTTTCTTCAGGTTCTTCATCTTTAAGTCTTGATTTCAGATCTTTTCCCTCTCTCCACATCCGATAAAAGAGTCTTTATTTTGTATTCCATTTCGATTTGCTTGTCGAAGTTCACCGTATGTCTCCTTACCCTATCTGACTTAGCCATAGGAGTTTTTCCATCTAGAACTCCACTCGACGTGACTCCTGGTATGTTATTGTCTTGCAGAAACTTAGAGGTGAGGCTCTACAAAGAAGGGTCCGGTTATCCATTTTTTTCAATGAGGATCAAGTGATGCAACAGCCATATTCATATTCACACCTCAATAATAGTTTTTCAAAAAATATGACCATTGCACTGGAAAACTATCCGTTACTATAAAAACTACCTCAATTTGTTTGAATGAATCGAATCACTCATTTAATCGAATTGATATTCATTTGAATGAAGATATAATATCGTTCAATTGAAAAATACCTACGCTCTCTGACTTTGAGGGTGCAAATTTGTTCTAACAAATTTCTTTGTTCAACCAAATGGTAGACACGTTTCATTGAAATGCCTTGAAGGTAGTTCATTCGAACGATTCGAGGGATTTGTTCGACTGAACTCTTTTGATTTTGATAAATAAAGCTAAGCCACTTTGGGTTTTTAAAAGTGATAAAAATTTACACAATTTAGACGAAAAAAATAAGAGCTAGACAACTTTGTAAAGTCTACATAATTACTTTTTAAAAAATGAATTACTTCTTGCCCATTAATTTCTTAAGAAAGACTTAAGGTTATTTTTAAAAATAATTTTTGCAAGCTTAGATAAAAGCAATTTTTTACTTACAAATACATACACGAGAAAAGAAGATTTTATGAAAGATCTTCATGACTTGCTCTTCTTTTTTTCTCATTCTTGTCACATTGCTTTTATCAGCAAATCATTTACTCATTTTGTTATCAGCAAATCAGGGGTGTATGACATAGATGTCAACAATAAGATGGCTAAATATATGACTATAGTTGAAGAAGGAAACTTTCAAGAGGCTTTCTTGTTTGTGGCTGTTAAGAAAAAGATATCCAAAGAATAGATTTTGAATTCGGGACACATGTTTCATATGTGGGCAAATGAAGGATTGTTTTCATCTTTGAAAAAAGAACTTGGGAAAATCTTATTAGATAATGACATGGCTTGTGAGGTGAAGGGTATAGGTATGATGAAGACTAAGACGTATTTTAGTTTATATATTGAGTTGCAAAACTTGAGATATATACCGATGTTAAATATGAGCCTAATCTTACTTGGAATAGTAGAGGCATTTGGATGTACTTTTAGGAGTGAATTTGAAATGTTGAAAGTTGTAAAGGAATATTGAGTCTTAATAAAGGCTGAAAGGAGACATGATTGTATAAATTACTAAGAGAAGTAGTTACAAAAAGTGAAAAGTTTTGAAGGTGATTTGGGTAAGAGGAGGACTAGAGTACCTAGATACTCATCATAAAAATCTAGAAAATCTCAACTTGAGCTGGAGCTTGAAGATAAGAAGTTGGAACCACCAAGAGAAGAAGGTAAGAGAAAATCTAAGAGAGATAAAGATACTAAAACAATAAGCAAATTTTTGAAAGAAACTTTGAGTGGCTGCAATCTAGTGAAAGAAAGCCTTAAAGTTAAGAAAAGGGATGAAGCATATGCAAAGAGATGAAGACCTTGAAGAAATTTGGCACCTAGTTAAAGATAGAGAAATTTAAAAAAAAAAAGAAGCTTGATAGCATATGAATCTTTGAGAAGAAATGAGAGACTTATGAAAAATTTAGACACAAGACAAAGTTCAGAGTTAAAGAGTACATTAGAGTTCAACGTGTTCTAGTAGCTAAGTATGGCAAAGAACATGATATGAAAAGCTACAAGATTAATTGGAAATTATCGTTACAATACTAGTGGCCTTGGAAACAAAGAAGGCTGAGTACAAAGAGACGATTAAATCTAATTAAAGAGATGGCTTGATTGTGAGAGTGCATGACTGAGTTAGAAAAAACAAAGATGACACATTAAAGAAAGTAGTTATTGAAGAAATTGTAGCAAATGTCCTAAACAAGGTCATGTTAACCAAGAAATTTACCAACTACTTTGAATTGATTCCTGTTTTAACTAATAAGTGAAAAATTAGTTAAGGAAAGTTATTAGATGGAAGATCAAAAGTTTTGATAGTAGGTTTGTGCAACAAAGTAAGATTGAAGATTGTCGATGTAGAAAAAAGAATAAAAAGAGACTTAAAGTTGTAAAACTTGAATTAAGATGGAGATTGTAAAGAATTATTCAAGTTTTAAGTTAGAAATAGAGGATTCAGTCAAACAAATTGGTAAACGAAACAAGTCAAAAATTTTGGATCAAGTTCGGTGGCACAAGTCAAACAATCGTTCGATTAGATAGGCAAAAAATTATGTTTGACAAGAATTGACTTTTGTTGATTAGAGTTGACTTTTGAATCCTTATGCCATTCTAACTAGGATTTATTCCCCATATAAACTAGATATTTTTTAGGTTAGAGAAATAATACTAAAACATTCCAAAGGGTTAAGAGAAACATTTTACAAGTTTCCTAGAGTCAGTAGGAAGTGTTGTAAGCGTGTGGGATAAGAGAAAGTATGGTTATTTAAATAAATATAATTGTTATTATATTCTTTGAAATCTCTAGTTAATATATAATATTTTTCTCTTAATTTTTAATATCTGTATGTGAGTTAATTATTTGTTTGAATTACTGTGAATTGGTTTATCTTGTGATTGGTCATTTTTTTTTTGTATTTGAAGGTTGTTTTTAATTTTAATCAAAGAGTCAACGTTGTGCTCGGATTTCTTGATTTGTACGAACGGTATAGGGAACTCGGTTTCTACATTTTCCCTATTTTAAAACATAGCTAGAAAGGTTTGAAGCAATGTTTGGCGATCCTCTTGTTTCGATTACTACTGATCATGATCGAGTGATTTGTTTAGTCATTATTAAGGTATTTCTAGTGGTCCGCCATCCCTTCTACAAGTGGCATACTTGTAAAGAACGCCAAGAGAAGTTGTATCGTGTACTCTTAGAACATCACAATTTGAAGACAGAGCTCCATTATGACAGAGTCAATTGAAGAGTTTGAGTCTTATTGGTTGTCTTTGATAGATGGATTCGATCTTGAGGAACATGAGTGGTTACGAGCAATTTATGCTGATAGGTGACAGTAGATCCAGTGTACTTGACGGACAAATTCTTTGCTCAAATATCTATAACACAACACGGAGATAGTATAAACTCTTTTCTTGATGGATATATCAATGCATCAACAACCTTTCAACTGTTTGTTAAGCCGTATGAGAATGCTCTAGAAAGTCGATATGAGAAAGCAGTCAAGGCAGATTGTGATACCATAAAGAAAATCCCTTTACCAATGGAGAAAGAGGGCAGATGAGCTTTATACAAGAAAATTGTTTACAAAATTTCAAGATGAGTTGGTTGAGACATTAACTTTCTCAACCAAATTTGAGAATGAAGATTTAATCATCACATATTGGGTTGCTAAGTTTGGAGAAAGCCGTAAAATTAAGTTGTTAATTTTGACGTTCGTCAGATGAAGTAAATTGCAGCTGCCAGATGTTCAAGTTCTCTGGCATTCTTTGCAAACATATACTGACAGTTTTCAGAGTGACGAATGCTCTCACTCTGCTGTCTCAATATGTTTCAAAAAGGTGGACTAGAAATGCCAAGAGTGGTGGGATGTTGGAGGATAGTGTTAAAGATATGCATTAAAACCAATCATGTCACAGGGTTAAGGTTAATATCAAATAATAAAAGTGATACGGAAACCCCAAGAAATCTGAGTTCTTGAAACCCCCTAATTCTATTGATCAAATCCCCAACTTTCTATTCAATCAAACATGCTAGATCAAACCCCAAATCATATGTTTGAGACCCAATCCCAAAGATAAAACAGAAATTAATTCACGTTCAAGCCACTTACTTGATTAAGCAAACCAATTTCTTGAAGTAACAAAAAAGACAATCACGCCTCTCTTGAAGAACAAATCTGAAATTCTTTCATCAATGATAATAATCTCTGTGTTTACAAGGATAAAGGAGGTTTAAATACCCTTACCCATGTCCTAACCCTAATATGAAAAAGGTTTGTAAGCCCATTTAATGAAAACTAAACTAATCTTAAGTAATTATCCAAAAAGAAAGCCCACAGGTCTAGTACTTAACAAACTAATTAAAATAAACTAAGTAATAAATATCCAACCCTTTAACATGTTCTTGCGCCTAATTAAAGATAGAAAATTATAAGCCTAATTTATTACAGAATACTCCTCAAAGAGAAGTATTGGGCTTGTCTTGCAGATTGGCTAAGTATTAGCCCCTTCATACACCTCCTCTAATAAAGTTACAAGCTTGGACATGCCTTGGTGTTCCTCTATGGATGTTTCAGCCTCTTCAAGTATTTGACTTATTATTTAGCCTTGAATAAAATTTTATATTACTTGTTTAACCCTTGAAGCTTGTTGTCTTGTAATTGAACCATTAGGCATGTATAACTTATCTTATTGTGTATTATGGCGTTGAACCTCTTTACCAAGGCTGATTGTATCACTAGAGAATTCTATTAAACTATCTTAATTTGCAAGTATGAGAAAAAATATTTTATCTTATATTATATTTGCTATTATATGATTGTAAAACTCAGTGAAAAAAAATATATTATATTATAAGACAAATTCTTTGACTTATTTTAGGCACAATTTTTTATTAATAATTTATATAAGATTATAAGAAAAAATATTTTATAACTAAAATATTTTGACAAATAAATTCAGATCACACATAAAAATAATGAGACAAACAATTTGTTGTTATAATGTCATGTGTCCCCTTCTTATTGGTGGCTTCCACCACTATGTCCAATTGATCTTACTCCATCACTCCGTACGTACTTTGTAAGTATTCTTTAATTGTCTATTTTTACTTGATTTAGATTTTAGTACGTGCATATGATGTATTATAAACTTGAGATATGTGACAAATTTTTAAGAATGTGTAACACTAATCTAAATGTGATTGGTTAAATGAATGATAACAATTTAATATAAATAGATTTTATCCTATGCAATTGTACTCACTTCTATTTAAAATTAATTTTAAGAATTACTCTTTAGTGATAAATATCAATTAGATTTTTTAACTCTCCCTTATTTACACCTTGATCTAATATTTATAATATGTTATCAGTATGATCATTGTATACGAAATATTTTATTTATATTTTCAGGGTTATACTTTCACATTATATTATGCTTATTTTAACAATTATATTTTTCCTATTTCATAAATTCCTATTATACAATTATTTTTATAAATATGTTATAGGGTTGCCATTAAATAGATCTTTCACGATAGAAATTAAGAATAATATACATTATTAATAAGAGATATAACTAAAACCTAAAATTCTAAAAATAACCTTATCAGGTCTAAAGTCCTAAACATCAATAAAATTATGTATAAACCTAAAATCCCTAATATATATGCATTTAACTTTAATAGTATTATATTCTATCTATATTATTTTATTATTTCTTTTATTTCATTATTTTTGTTACTTTTCTATTATATATCAAATATGAAGTTTTAATATAATTAATTAGTATCTTTTGAAAATAAATTAGAATTTGAAATTTTTGAGCCTGAAGTTCCAAATGCATCAAACCTGAAATTTTGATATAATCAGAACTCAAAGTTTTGCATAATCAGTAGATTAAAATTTGAAGTTTTAGATCTATAAAAAATTATATGTTTAGAACTAAAGTTCGACTATATGCATAAAAGTTATTCTTTTATATGATATATTTTATTTTTGTCATTAATTTCTCTTTATTTTTAAAAGTTTAATTGAAATGACAACTCTTAAAAATCTAAAAATTATCATTCTTGATGTTACTAGAAGCAACTATCTTTCTTGAATCTTAGATGCGATAATATATTTGCAAATCCTTGGAATGGTAGATACTAACAAAAGGGAAAACCGATCATCACTGCAGGATCGATCGAAGGCTTGTGATTTTTCTATGCCATCATTTATATAAGAGCTCGAAGGCTCAATATCCCACTGCTGAAGATTCATTGGATTTGTGAAAAGATTTAAAAGAGAGATTTGATCACTAAAAAAATATTTTTTTGCGAAAGGCAAAAAATGAGTAGACGAACTTGAGATTACATGACTATAAAACCGTTGCTGAATATAACTCTATCTTCTTCTATATCGTCTCATAGATAAAAGTATGTAACGAGAAAGTATTTGAGTAAAGTATACTAGAAAAGACATTCTCCATTTTTCATATAAATAATGTGGGTTTATAACAACAATAACAAGAATATAAGTTTTAAAAGTACTCTCAACTCATCACTTATTTTTTGTTGTGAACATATTAATGAATTTCTATTAAAAGAATCATAAAAAACGTCTAATTGGATCTATACCATTCTCAAAAATGAATGTGAATACTATTAATACTTATAGATATAACAAAAGTTATAAGAAGAGGTACAATTATCGCCCCCGTAATGGAAATAAATTCTTAAGATGGCGAAACAGTAAAAACAAACATAACCATTGGAAGTGAAATGTTTATGAAAGGCCAGGTCCCAATGATAAACCCCAAAATTTTTCTGATAATCCATGTAAAATATGTAGAAAATAAAAGCACTAATCACGAATATGTGGGGCACTTAGAAAAGATAAGGGAAAGAAAGTAGAGACCAATTTATAAGAGTGTCAATTCGGAATATCGTATCCGTATCATGTCAATGAACTTATAATATTTTTTTATGCCCATCCAAATACGATCCATTTATTAATCGTGTCAAAAATCCTCAATCCAAATACGATCTATTTATTAATCGTGTCATCCATTTATTAATCGTGTCATTTATTTTTTAAATAGATGATATAACACAATATAATTGAATCATTAACTTAATCCAATCTATTCAATTCATTTAATTAATCAATGTAAAATTTAATCTATTTAACTAATTATTTATTTAATATAAAATAAGTATCAAATATAAATAAATAAAATTACTATATTAATAATTATTCATTTAGACATAACTATTTATTTAACCACAGTTATTCATTTAACTAAATGTATTTTAATCATATCTTAATCGTGTTTTAAACGAATAAACGAATTCAAAAGATCAAATCTGAATCTGACACAATTATTAATCATGTGACACGAATATGATCCGATTATTATTCGTGTCAAAATTTTCAAATCCAAATCCATTTAATTATATCAAATTCGTGTCGAATAATCGTGTCGTGGCCCAAATTACCACATCTACTAATTTATTGATGATTCAAATCTTATAGATCTTACTCATCTTGAAGTTTTTGACTTATTTACAGATAAAAATGGAAATATTGAACACTAATTAGTGATGAAAATGTTCATAAAGATTAACTAAATTTTTTGTTATTATGCTCTTTTTGTTATTGTTGTTGTATTTCTTTTCTGTTTTTGGTACTTTTATAATTATATGATATGTATCTTTTTATCTAATATAAACTTTTTATACTAAATAAAAAAAAAGAATTTTAATATATTATCTCTCTTGGAAAGAAAAGGTGGAGATATATGCCTAACAGACAATGCATCTTCGTATGTTATCCTTCGAGATGAAAAATATTTCTAGAAACTAATCAATGTTAAAGTAAAAGTAAATATTATATCGGGTCCTATAGATTTGATTGAAAGCTCTAAAAGAACTATAATCCTATTAGCAAGTGAAACTAGATTATGCATTCAAAATACATTATACTCACGTAAATCCGGAAGAAATCTCCTTAGTTTTAAAGATATCCACCGAAATGAGTATCATCTTAAGACTTTAAATGAGAATAATACTAAATATCTTTGTATTACTTTTATTATCTCAGGTAAGAAATATATATTAAAAAAGCTTCCAACTTTTACACTGGGCTATATTATATAGTTATAATTACAATTGAAAACTAATGTGACATCCCGGTCCGATGAGGGCGGGAAGTGGCGCCGGGGCGAGGATGCCTGAGCAAGGAGCGGCTTCTGACAGGCTTCTAAGACGGCAGGGATGAGCCGAATCCCACATCGGAATGGGAGAGAA
>JAVXUL010005719.1:0-27885 GCA_035590515.1 Trichilia minutiflora | reverse complement strand
ATATATCGTTTGTCACATCATTTTACGCAACCCATCACGACCCAAAAGATGGTAATATATCATCATCATAACATTCGAGTGTATGCATATATCAGCATGATGCGGCACGCTACATGGTATATGGCAAGTTTTCAAAAGGAGTTTTCAACACTTGAGGTGTGAAATGGGCTCATCCGGTAGAAAATTAGCCCGAGGCAGAGATCCTTCCTTGGCTAATAGCTTTTTGTCGTACGTTTTTCATTTTTCTTGATATACTTTGGAATCACAAACAGATGACTTGTGTGTTGTGTGTCTAAAGACTCTAAACGCAACCTTATGGAGATTGGAGGGGTGAAAGAACAAGATTCTGGAAATGGAAATACTATCCCTGGAAAGGGTCCTAAAAACAAAACAATGGGCTTTACTACTACGACTTTCTTACGTGGTGGCCCACTTCATAAAGAAATAGGAACATGATCATCATTTTGGTATATATTTTTTTTATTAAGGATGCGCACACCGTTAATCACACAATGGAAGTTGGACGGCGGCTCAACCTCACTCGCTTATTCCGTATGCCCAAACAAAATTTTCCTGAAAGTTGACAACCAATAATATTTAGTACTAATACAACATTTAAATGAGAGGAAGATAAGGTGGGACCATTTAGAAAGAATAATGAAAATAACATAGGGTCCCCAATTCAATTAGAAGTTTTATATTGATAGGTCGTTATACTATTTCTTTTAATTTTTAAATTATTAGGACGGCAAGATTTTGACCTGTTATTTATTTATTTATTTATATTTAAAAAAATTTTCCCACCCATCAAACAGGGATTATGAAACATTGTGATGTCCGGGAAGAAAAATAATAGTCCAAAATCATAAAGAGTCTAATTTTGTCCATAATTGTTTTTATTCTTCTCAAATTACATAGGATAGAACGGGGATTCTGAAAGGGTCAGCGTGATGTTTTTGTCTTGGATTAGGAGTTAAATACCGTGGGACCAATATTTTTGCATCATTGAGACTTGTTTTGTCCTCATTAAAATATGTTTCGCATGCAGGATTATGAAACATTTTCAAAATTCATTAAAAGTAGTAGGGTTGTGGAAGAAAGAAAGGGCAAAATCAATGTAGTTTAGTCTTTCAGATTAGTTGAATTTAAGTTTCAATAAAATCTGCATCATTGAGACTTGTTTTGTCCTCATTGAAATATGCTTCACATGCAGGATTCTGAAACATTTTCAAATTTCATTAAAGAGTAGTAAGGTTGTGGAAATGTCGTTTAGTCTTTCCGATTAGTTAAATAGTTTATAAAAGTTAAGTTTCAATAAAAGCATTTAACAATAACAAAATGGAGTCTTAAGAGATGCAACCGCAATGATAAGGTGACATAACCTTTATTCATAAGTTTTGAATTCGATCTTAAGTTTAATTGTTATATTTGCATAAGTTGAGTTAAATACGGATCCACGTTCAAGGATAAAGAGTGTTAGATTTATCTCGAATTAGTATCGCCTGAAGGATCCAAAGAGTCTAACCAGATCAGAGTTTGGGGTTAAAAAATAAAATGAAAAAATAAAAGATTATTTTCTCTCTTATTGATCAAAATATATTTTCTTCTAATCTAATTTATAAAAAAAATGAGAGTGAAAATGTCTTTTTAATATATTATATAAATATAATCATATTGGTACAATCAATAGTGTATATATTTCTTTTATAAAACAAAAGGAAAAGGTGGTGGTGATAATTTTAATAAACTATTTAATCAACCCAATTGAAATAAATATGGTTCATTGATATTCCTCAGTACATGAGGCAAATCCCTAGTTGTTTGGTGGAAGAGAAAGTGAAAAACATACAAACATACATGCTCTTTTCATGATTAACTTTTCTATCCAGTTTTGGATGGAGAAATTTTTAATTAACATATGATATATCGTGGGAGTTTGCTCTATGATTTTCCCAATGAAAACCTTAGGGGCCCCATTACTTTGTTTGGGAATGATTAACTCTGGAAAATAATAACGCATATGTTGATACTGAAATTTCTAAGATATGCTAGTATTAAATTATCAAACTTTGGAAGTTACTGTATACAAATTTGTAATCACAAAGTAATATAAGAGAAAATGTTAGCTATTCTTCGAAAATCTTTTGATATTTAAGGAATAAAGATAAAAATTTAACAACAATTCTATAATTAAAAGTTTGCTATTTTTTTCCTTTTAATGATAATTTTTTATATAAATTTTCAGAAAATCACTATAAGAAATTCTTTTTAATTTTCTAGAAAACTATCATAAAAAATTATTGAAAAATAAATTGATAGATGATTATTTTGATTGTTATTCTCACTTGTAATTCAGTTCTTCAGATATAATTAATAAGAAGGAATTCTGGAGATCAACTTTTAGATTTTGACTTTTGATTTAAAGTAAGATAGATCTTAAAAATGATCTTTGATTTTTGATTTTTGACTTTTGACTTTTGACCAGAGGTAAAATATTTTAACATTGACCGTTGAAATTTAACTTTTAAGTTAAGACATACTAACTCGAGATAATTAATTTGCAGATCAGATTTTGATAATAGACTTTACCTCGGAGTCAGAATGAGATAGCTTCTAACCAGATTTTGGACTTGGGTTAAACCCTTTCTCAATATACATTTCTAACAGCATATATTCCCTTCCAAGCAAACAAATAGCCTTTAGTGAAATACCTAATATAACATATTGCTATCTGAAAAAGTTGTACCAAACATAACTGTAACAATTAAATCTATATGAAATTCAGATAGGAATCTGAAATCGCTTCTTCCTTCTAACACCTAACTCTGTTTACCAAGTTGGTGGTTATGCCCCCCAAACATCAGCCAGAGGCATTGCGGAATGGTGCTCAAACAAGATTTTGGCCCTAGGATCACATTTCTACATAATACTAGCATAAAAAGTTTGTCTACAACTCCCGGAATTATATAAATGGTCTATAAAAAGTATATTCTGCTGCCTTCATGTTTCAGATTGGATAAAAATTTCAAGTTGCTAAGGAGTTTCTGCCTCCATTGGACGGGGATTGGCATCCAAATTGAGGTCCTCAGTAACCTCCTCCACGATTCTCCATCTGTTAGACGGATTTTCACATAATATGTCAGCATCGGGTGACAAACCTGAGTAAAACTGAAACCACAACTCAGAAAGTATTCACTACCTTTCAAGAACAAACTTCCCTTCTTTGTATTTTTGGTTTTTCTCGTGTGCTGTTACCTGCATATCATCAATCCCACTCAAATGTCTGCTGTTTACTAGTAAAAGGAGTGTATAGACTGTGAAACCACGGGATGAAAGTAAAACAACATCATGAATAAATAAAACATTATGCACAAAATACATGGAAATGCCAATCAATCCAAATGCTGCAAATGGAGAAGGGCCCGGCTGTAAGCAGCAACTCAGGATGGCCAATATGAGTGCATTTAGAGTTTGTTTTGATGGAAGAGTCAGCATTTATAAGAATTCATATCATCAACCTGATCAAAACTTTTCTTGATAAAGCATTACCGAAAAATTTTATTCACTTACTAATTATTTATGCAGTGCCATATTTGCACTCTTAATAGCAAAAATTATTATTAAAAACTGCAAAAAAGATGGTAGAAAGGAACTGACATATTTCCAGCCAAGACGTTGTCCACAGCTGCAGCAAAATATATCCTCCACAGTATGCAAGCCAGAAGTCATCAACCTCTCCTCTGGAGGTCCAAGTGTTATATTCACCCTGAACACATCCCAGGATCGGAAATAATGATTCAGAAAAACTGACCAGGTGATCTAACAAAACAAAATATAATTTAAATTTTCATTTTGTTAAACGTTTCAATTTTTATAATCATAAAGAGAAATTTTGAAATGAAATTTAAACAATATTATTTGACATGCATGATACCAAAGTCTAGTGAAGTTGGGGGATTATAATAAAATCAATGTATATCTTGGCATGCTTATTGTTTCGTTTTGGAAAGAGCGAGTGAGAGAGGGGGGAGGGGACAGTTTCTTAGGACCATTAGCTTTAGCATTAGAAGAAAATGCTCTATATGTAACATTCTGGTCCTTGACGATGGAGAGTGGTGTCAGGGTGAAAATGTTTGAGTAAGGAGCGACTCTTAACAGACTTCATGATGGTTGAAGTCATAGGACTGAGTTCCAAATCAAAATGAGAGATGAAATTACTAGACTATATATACGGAGTTAAAATCATTATGTCAACAAGACCTTTAAGGATGAGTTTGGACTCATTATTAAGAACAAAACTGTAAGGCCTTAAGTATTGAAAAAAAGCGAACAATATCGTTGACAATTTTGGATCAGGTGTTACAATATTGTATCAAAGTCAACTCTCCTCCAGTACGATTGTAGGCTTAGGGACGAGATAAGCAGAAATTGGTGGACCTGTAACATTCTGTTCCTTGAGAATGGGAGTGGCGCTGTAGTGAGAATGCCTGTCAAATGTTCCTTGAGAATGGGGAGTGACGCTGGGGTGAGAATGCCTGCTTTTGACAGGCTTCAGGATAGTTGAGGGGCAGGACCGAGTCTCACATTAGAATGGGAGAAGAAATTACTAGATTCTATATATGGAGTTGGAACCAATATATCAACGAAGTCTTTTGGAATAAGTTTGAGCACATTACCAAAAATAAAACTGTAAGACCCCAAGGATTGGATTAAAGTTGACAATATTATCGATAATATTAGGTCAAGTGTTACAGTATTTTGGTAGGGTGAGAAAGGCTCAAAATCTCATCCTCAGGATCACTCAGAAGCTAATCAGACCTATTTAACTAGCAAAAATCCTTTTAAAACCAAGTGCTCTAACACCAATAGAATTGTCATGCTTCGGCCCATGGGTCTCATATGTGACAACTGTCACAAACTCTCAATATGTATTCTAAACCGTTAAATACATATTGAGAGGTTGTAAAGCATCTTGGTACCTGAAAATCAACCAAAATACAATTTCAAATATATTTAATCAACCAACTCCTTTGTTGCCAATCCAAAAACAATTCCAATTTCGACTAAAATCAACTTCAATATTTCATCTCAAATTCTTTTCCAATCTAAAGCAACCTAGTAATCACATCATGTATCAAACAAATTTAAATTCATAATAAAATAATACATCATAATTAATAAAATAGTTGACAATTATAATAGTTAATTAATACAAAACATTTTTAAAATTCATTATCTTTAGTTTTAAAACCCGTTTTAATTCCCATTTCAAACAAAGCATAAAACCTATAAATTCAAACATAATCCAATCAACTTAAATAGAAAATACTATATGAGTTGAATATAAGATATATCTGAAAACATGATTCTCAATACAATCACCATTGTCAAGTAAGCACAGTTAATCCTAATAAACCTGAAATTGAGAGAAAGAATGGGTGAGTATACAAGAGTATACTCTGTAAGTGAATTAGGTTATAAAATAAACAAAAATCATTTTAAGGTTCCAAACTGGATTAATAAACTAATAAATTTATAAAAAAATGCTTAAAAAAATGAATTTAATTAAAATATTTAATTAATTTTAAAAACATAGCCTACATATCAAAAGCATTGAGCTGACCACTCTTCTCAATGGTTACTCTGACCCTGAGCAACCCTGAGACCGTCAAAGGGTTTTTATGCAATTTTAAAACAATAAGATTTTATTAAAATTATTATTTACTATAAAATAAAATAATACATGCAGTTGAGTTAAAAATCCGGTCTATCATTAACATTGGTCTTAAATAGTCACATAGTGACATTCGTGACTATTCTCGACGAGATTCACGGGTGATCAATCACATAATTTCATCAATATCTCCCCTTATACTAACCCCACTTGCAAATCTCTACTCACCCAGATGGCTTTTCTTAAATTTGCCCTAACCTCCACCTTGTAGTTATAATCAACATGCTATCCTAACCCTCTTGACCACATCACCAAATATATAATCAATACAAAATACAACAATGATCTTCGTATTCAAATAATCATTTAGATCCATACAATCTTTTTGATTGATACACATGTCAAAGTCATAATCAACTCAATTAATCCAATTCATATTTGACCTCTAGCCACAATTCAAATATGATACAATCTGATGATACTTGAGGCCAACATCAATAATGGGTTGAATTTATAACTAAACTATATGTATTCTTTTATTTTTATAGTAAATAATTTTTTTAATTAAATCTCATTATTTTTAAATTGTATAAAAGTTCACTGACGATCTCGTGATTATTTAGGGCCAGAGTAATCGTCGAAAAGGATGACCATCCCAATGATTTTCATATGCAGGCTATGTTTTTAAATTAAATTAAATATTTTAATTAAATTTATTTTTTTAAGAGTTTCTTTATAAATTTATCAGTTTATTAGTCTATTTTGAAACCTTAAAATGATTCTTATTTATTTTATAACCCAATTCACTCATGAAGTATACTCCCATATACTCACCAATTCTTCCTCTCAGTTTCATGTACATTAAGGTTAATTGTGCTTACTTGACGGTGGTGATTGCATAAAGAATCACATTTTCAGGTATATCCTGTACTCAACTCACACTGCATTTTCTATTTAAGTTGACTAGATTGAATTTGAATTTATAGCTTTTATGGTTTGTTTGAAACAGAAATTAAAACGGATTTTGGAACTAAAGATAATGAATTTTAAAAATGTTTTGTATTAATTAACGATTATAATTGTCAACTGTTTTATTAATTATGATGTATTATTATTTTATTATGAATTTAAATTTGTTTGATGCATGAAGTGGGGTTACTTTGGATTGGAAATGAATTTGAGATAAGATATTGAAATTGATTTTAATTGAGATTGGAACTGTTGTCGGATTGGCAACAAAAGAGTTTGGTTGATTGAATATATTTAAAAGTGTATTTTGGTTAATTTTTAGGTACTGAAACGCCTTACAGACTCTCAATATATATTCAGCGGTTTAGAATATATATTAGAATTTGTGGCGGTTATCATGTGTAAGGCCTATGAGCCAGGGCATGATAATTTTGAAATAGGTATGATAATATCATTGACAATATTGTTGAAAAGTAATATAAGTTCCAAGCCTCTTTTCATCTATGATCCTCCAACTTAGTGATTATTGTACCAAAAGTATTAAATGGAAAGAAGATGGTCAGACTAGCATATAATCTGACTTGTCACAAACAATGAAAAGCAATTACATACGAATTCTGCAAATAACCAAAATACAATCCCAAAGTATGAGAACCATATTCTTTTTTCAGTCCAAAGGTAGATAAAAGGAGCAGAATAAAGTAGAAATGACAGAAAAACGTACACTTCACTGAAGAGGTAAGCCCTTCCTCGACGGCAATTAAAAGACTGGTCATATTACAAAGCAACAAATTAAAATAAAAAATTTGAACAGCATTGCCTACTAAATAGGCTCATATTATATGTCCAAAATAATGATAGCAATAATCTCAGATTCATAGAATATAAAATTATCTCTATGTAGAATAGAACATTTGAAGGATCAGGTTTTTGTTGTTATAGCCTTTCCACTAAATATTATTATCAATGAGGCAATATACATCCATAAATGTGTGTCAATGGAGTTTTGGAGAAAGAAAACAATGGTAAGTTTAATCCTTCATTTAGTGATAAAATTTCATTATCAAAATTACTTTGTAAACTACATCAAAAGAAATGAGAATATCCACGTAACAGTACAGGGATGAGACATTTGACATTCTTCATGAAATACTAAAACAACATAGCTGGAAAAATGAAGATGTGCACTAAGGCAGAGAGAAAATAGCTTAAAAAGTTAATGTGTTGCCAAATATGTTTACAGTTCTCTTCAATTAACTTGTCCTTGGGGATAATTATTTAGCAACAGGGAAAAAAGGTCAGGTGCAGGTTTATCTTACTGTGGAAGAAAAATCATTGACAACAACCTCTAGCGTTTGGCAATTCACCAATCTTAACACTTGCATTATTTTTAAATACACTACGGCTTACAGAATTTTGAATGACACCCATCTTCCATCTTTTCCATGCCATTATTGTCATATAATAACAACCTAATAGCTAGATTATAAAAAAAGCTTCGCAGTTATCTAAATTTGCAAATTCAAATCAATATTTTCCAGCATTTTCAAAGACTCCCAATGAAAAATCAACAATTTGCCAAACTTTTACAGCCCGGAATTCCTTTACCATATAATTTAGTTCTTAATTATTGGTGCCGCGGTTGATATCACATACAGCCAAGAGTGTACCGGCCTTGAACATCAATTTGTCCGTAGACTGTGGCACTTTCCTAAATTTTAAATAAATCAGACAATATTTCTCCTCCCTCAGATCCAAGTTAGTTTCGATAGTACAAAAATTTAGTCCATGCATACATAATCTGGTAAGTTCCATCACAGCCCAGTACCTAAACCGGCTTCTGAACAATTTTAGCTCCCGATCCGACATAATTCACCGAATTCTAGATACTTGGTTGTTTTTCAGAAAACCCTACAAGCCTCTTCATCAATTTTTAATCCTTTGACAAAATCTCGATCATTAGCAGAGAATTGCGCGGTAAATTGACTAAATCTAGATCATTTTTCAAAACCAATCAAAATAATTTTAATTATAATTCTAGTTTCAGCGTTATTTATCATTTAAACAACAAAGAGAAGAGAAAGAAAGAATGGTACCCAGGAAAGGACATTATCTGCAAGAGAGAGATCGCTATTACAAAATCTGCATTTGTAAAAAGATCTGCCTTTCAACTCCACCAAAAAAACTCTCCCCATGGAAAATTTTCTCTGAATTAAGTTTTCTCTGTCAAGCTCAAGTCTTCGCGATTAACTGGTCTAAGTTAAGACAGCAGCAGACAACGCATGTTCAATTCTGATTTGCCTGGCTACCGTTACATTGACGAATAACCCCTTAGCCATTATTCCTCAAAAACTAGCCCAAACAATAACTCAGATTTAAAATCTAACTTTAAGATATATATGAAAGTACAAAAGAACCCTCAAATTTCATAAATCCGTCGCCGTCCCTTCTCGACACATCAACTGAGTAAAATATCTTCATAAAATTTAAAATTATTTAATATATTATTAATAAATATTACATTATTCAGAATGTATTTTATTCATCATTAATCTATATATATTAAAATAAATATTGTAACTTAAGAAAGTGGACCAATTCAAAAGAACATGTACATAATGTAGTTGTATATTCGATTGGGGTGGCCTGATGATTTAGATTTAGGTGACAATCAATGTTTTTTCATTACGATCTTGAATTTGAGTTATCATGAATTTATTTTGATTGTTACGTCAAGGTAAAGATCAGGAATTTTCTCTTATATTTAATATCGTTGTAAGGTGATCCTTATACATATATTAATTATTAGAGAAGAATACCGTTTGATCTGTGGACACATATCTCTCAAAAATAAATGCTTAATCTTGTGTTCGTCTAGATACTACCGTGATGACTGAGTGTGAATTTCTTTATATATAAAAAAGAAATAATAATAATAATAATAATATAGTTGGACCCAAAAAAGTAACACAAGACAAGAGCTTTTGAGTAAATTATTGCTTATAAGAGATTAATTTAATTTTCTTAAATTAATTCCAACCTAATTTCACAAGGCCGATAATCCTTAGATACAGAAATTGAGAGAAGCATAATAAGAGAAAAGAGATTCAATTCAAAATTAGATAAGATTTAAGGTAAAGGAAAATCCTAACGAAAATTCATATGAAAATCACAAAATTTATTTTTTATTATTTTTGTAAAAAAGAAAAATACCTTACATAATAAAATTCTTTTATCAAATTGGATTAAATTGATTGATTCGTTTTCTTTTGCATATTTTGAAAGGTTGAATTATGTAAATTTATTTTATTTTTTATATTTTTATTTACAGAAAATAAATTTAATATTAATTTTTAACACTTAAAATTGGAAGTAACAATTGACGCAATCTGCGGTAAGGACTAAGGATGACAAAAAGCCGTGATTGAAGAAATACCATGTGTTATTTACGAACAGTAACCAAAAAATAGAAACGGAAGGGCTTTTATTGCTTTGTGAGCAGGAAGAACAGTCAACGCGGGACAGCAATAATTTTCATCGTCATCACCAGGATACTTCACCTTCGCTGTAGATTTAAGATTTTCAGTCCACACAGAACCGTCCGGCTAGCCGACTCCAGCTGTACCTTTCATCCGAGCACCACCTTGAAGCAACCACCAAAAGCCGCAGGAAACCTCCCTTTGTTCGTCACTCCTCGCCACGATTCAGACCATGATCGCGACCGCCAGGAATTCCCAATCACCATCTGATCACTGTCGTGGCTTGCAGTAACGATTTCATGGCCAATGACCAATCATTATCACTTTTATGGATATAAGTGCTGGGGAAAAAATTAATGAGGTTAGTTAGCATTCTCTACCGATTCACGATCAGCATCCGATCTCTTAGTCAGATTATCGATTGTAAGAATATCAGTTAAAATTGTCAAATGCTTACCTTGATTCCCCAGCAGGATACAATTCAACGATTAACGTTTCGATCTGTCGATCAAACTACCCTTCACATGATAAATATTAAAGCTATTTAAGGTATATCATGATTTAAACCAAGATTATAAGGTTAATAAATAATGACAAATTCTATAACTAATTTATATCAAAAAAGTCGAGCTAGAATTTCAAGTTTAATTGCAATAATACTTCATTCCAGGTTGAAGGTAACTTAAATACCGGTTCGAGCACAAAAAGTTAACATTGAAAATAAGTGGATGTTATTACAGAATACATGAAAATATTAAGGATTACGTAGAAGTAGATTATTAGTAATTTATAGAATTAGGTGTTTTGACATATTCTAATCCGTGGTGAATATTTTACTTGTATATTGATCGTGTGTAGATTTCAAGACTATTTGTAAATTTAAGAATAATCAATCATTAATCCACCTTTCACCACCATACGTGGTTATATATCAAAAAACGAAACAAGTGGTGTAAATCTATTTGTTTCCAAAACCTATAAAGGAACGAAGAGACCGGGTAAAAAAGATTGGAAATCTTTTATTTTAAGCCTATAATCTATTAAAATTCTTTCTCATTTACTCCCTCTAACAACCCATAAATTGATTTGAGTATGGAAAAATTATTATTAGTGTTGATGCAAGAAATTGATTATTTCTTCAACGTCGTATACTAAAATTCTCATTACTTCACTCACGATTATTTTTACCTATAAACACAATAAACATTTAGGAATAGTCAATTTTTTAATTAAAATTCTTCGATACTCAATTCAATAAAGATTTTTCTTAATGATAAAATTTAGGGAATACAAAAGAAAGCTTAGAGAAAAAAGTGTTACGGAAAAAGTAAGGGAATATTTTTACAGGTGATGGAGTGAATTCTGTTGACCTTTATTTTGAGACCTGTCACCTTTCAATCATTTGCATCCTTAACCGTTGACATGTGCTCTGTTCTCATTGACTCTCATTAAAAGTTTGTTACGTGAATCGTGGGACATTATTTTCATAAAGAGAGTACTTAGTTTCGTGCACAAATGAATATTCATAAATAATGACGGGTCAGAATAACTGATGCTGAGGAATCCTTGGATCTTGTTGCTGAATTAAAATCTCACATATACTTATGAAGAGTATAACTGACCTCTGAGAAGACATAAAGGGTCTCAGACAACAAACACAACTATATGTCTCTGATACACGGATTTTGTAAATAACCCAAGACGTTTCTTTAATATTCATAGTCTAAGATATTGTCGTGAACCAAGAGGACTTCTATTCATATACCATAGCAAAAAGGTCTCTGAATTCTACTAAATAATGGGCTCGGGATGATTGTCATGGATTAAATATTGGGTCTAGACCTTTGGATTAAGCTTCGGAGAACTACCCAGACATTAAGCCCCCTAATTTTTAATTAAAAAGAAATTTTAATTAAAAACTCGTAATTTTTCGTAGTAATTGCAGCTTTAATTGTTACCCTTTCGCATACCGCGTCGCCTTGTTACTTACAATTAAAAAGCAAAATTGTTACCTTACGTGTCTACTCTCTATTGAATTTTTTAATAGAAAAAATCAATTTTTTTCAAGGCCACATCAATTCATCTCTACTGTTAGTAATAGTAGATCTCACCTCTTTTCAAACTTGAAAAGACACGACTTTTAATGTTTTGGGCATCTTGATGATATGATCTCTTCTTATCCATCAGATTAATATCTCACTAGAGTTTTTCGGACTGATCACCTTCCCATTTCTTATCTCTATAAATATTGCTTCTCTTTCACATTAATTCTTTTTCCTCTTCTTTATCTTTAGCAACTTTCTCGAGCACTCCACATTTTCAGTGACTATTTCGAATCTTTAATAACTTTAACTCTGGACTACACATTTTAATCTTTAGTAAGTTTCCTCTCTGAATCGTTTAACTATTTTTCTATTTTATTCCGTAGCATACAGTAGAAGCTAGAATAATATAATATATTTGTTTATTATAGATCTCTGATGAAATCCCCTCCAATAGTGTAAAAATTAACCAATATCCGTATAGGTATAGGAAACTTTTTAAGAGGCAGCGTAGATGTAATTGTAAAAACAGAAATCTAAGTTTTGTTCTGTTTTGGTCTCGGATATTAGACTGTAGTAATTTTATACACACATAGATATTCCTGAAATGTTGATGACCTCAAGTAGCCATATTAACCCTGTTTTCTTTGTTCCATAGGTAGAAATGTCTTATGTGTCCATCTTATGGTTGCTTCTGAGAGAGATAACTCAGGGTGAGAGTTGGCGTTGGTGGCTAACCTAGTGTCAGTTTTGGAGGCTCAATCATCATACGAGCATGATTATCTTCAGGCTTCAATAATGGAAATAGATTTAGAAGCTATTCGATCTGTTTTAACATCCTTGAAAACATGTACCTCCGAGTCTCCGAGGTCAATGAAAGATCAAATTGTCCTCCTAAGGGTGAAATTATCTTCAGTGAGGAAATGTCTTATTTAGAGGTTAGATTGCCACTACAGGGCTATATTTCTAAGATTTTTGCCTCACTTAGAATAGCTCCTTATTAGCTGAACCTCAATAACTAGAGTCGGATTTCAAACGCTCCCCTTTGAATTAAAGAGATAGAATATTTATTTGTATTAAAAAAGAACCCAGAGAAGAAACTCGAATGGTACTATCTTCAGGCTCATCTTTAAAAACTAAATCCAGTAAAAAAAAACCCACACGTGACAAAGACTGAAAGAATAAGTGATTTTTTTTATAGGTGGGGATTGAAATTACAAGCCTGATATTTCAGTCCCTAGGGTCTTTAGCGAGGTGATAGTTTGGGGAGAAGAGCCAAAATTGAGCCCATATAGTCTCGAAGTCATTAGGATTGCAAGGTCTTAGGTACAAAACTAGAGAGTTTCACTTTTTAAAATGAATTTATTTACCTCGGGTCTAGTTAAAATAATTCTGAGCAAATAATTTATCAATCTGCAAAAAATTAATTATGGTAAGGGTAAGTAACCAATCTTTCTTTATATAATGACTCTTGTATATATAAATTGCTGATAATTTTGCTTGTTCTTCCTCAGGAATAATGGCCTTCAAGAAACCAACTGCTAACCCTCTTACCACCCTGAGCAAAATTGCAGGGAGAAAGAAAGCATTGGCCCCTGTAAAGATAATACAGTAGAAAGAACAACTAGTGGCAGCTTCGGGTAGGGGAGAAGGATCTCTTATTTTGAGGCGACGTCAATCAATAATAGTTTCAGATTTAGATTTTGAGACTCTTCCCTTGGTAAAAGATAAAGGAAAGAGGGTTATGACAGAAGTTCCTTCAATAGAAAGAGAGTCGAAGAAGAAGAGACTCATTGCTTTAAGGGCTATTATTGGGGAGCCCTTCTCTCAAATAGTTGAGATCCCCGAGCTGAGACCAAAGGATATAAACAGGGAGAAAAGGAAGTATCTCTCTCATCTTCTCGAAATGATGAACGATATTAAAAGGCATGGTTCTCCTAGCATTTCTTAAAAGCTTAAGTTCATAGAGGCTTAAGAGGCTTAGGATATTACCGACTTTATCTATAGATGGGGTTACAGGTAAGATCATTGTACTTAGCTTTTATAGCTCAACTTTTACAATCAATGCCCTCTTTTGATGATGCTAACTACTTACTCTGAAATAAACTGTCCAGTTGATGAAATTGCAACAATAATCAAGAAGTGACAAGGCCCAAAAGTTGCTAAAATTAGAAGAGTAAAATCAATGGGCCGTTAGTAGAGTTGAGGAGATTGAGTCACTCTTGATTATGGAGAGGACCAAACTTGAGTCTAAAAAGATAGAATGGGCTAAAGAGAAAAAAGACCTGAAAATCAGAGTGGTTGTCTCAGAGTCAGAGCAAGCAAACATAAGCAATCAAAACTGACACCTAAGGTCCTAAGTTGAGCAATTATCGATTGAACTTGAAAGTTCAAAATCAAAAGCTACTGAAGACCTAAGAGTGGTTGAGGAAGTTACTAAGATTGCTACCAATAATCAAGTAGATGAGACGGTTGACTTAACTTGCCAAACCTTTAAGTCTCGTTACCCTAACTTGGACATCGGCTAGCTATACAAGGCTTTGGGGAGAGAAATGTCTGACTTTGGTGATACTGTCACTCCTATAGCCAGCCAAACAACTCCTATCGACTCATCCATCAAGACCACCCCTATTAATCCTCCAGTTGCTCGTAAAAACCTCCCCACTAAACAAATTATGGAGCTCTAGGCTGAACAGATTGTAAAGTCTCAAAAAGTTTGGGGAGATGCTCCTCATACTGAGACATAAGCTCTAATGTCTTTATTGTTATTATTTTTTAACAATGTTAAACGAATAATTTTTTATATTATACTCTTGTTTCATTATAAATTTTATAGTAATTTCTTTGCTATTATACTCGATTAAATGCTCTTTGTGTAGATATCTATTTGTACTTGCAAAAGCTTAAAACATATTAAGAAGTCAAAATTACTCAAACTTATAATATGTACCAAAGTGGTTAACTGAGACAAATGCTTAGAAAATATTTTATCAAATATAAAGGTTATGTCAACTTCAAAATAATTGATTTATAAACAAAGTAGCTATGGTAATTCTTACTCTCATTAGTTAAAAACAGATAAGAAATAATAGACTTATCTTATTATCAACCCATTTAGAATAATAAAAATGTGAAATAGAAATGTAATTATCATGGAACTTAGGTCAAAGACCATATGGCCCCAGGCAATCAGTTATTACTGCTATGAATAACAAGTCACTTTAATAATATTCAACAAGTCTTTTTAACAAGTTGTTTTATCAATAATCAACAAGTCACTTTAATAATAATCAACAAGTTGCTTTAACAATTATTAACATTTCACTTTAGCTGTAGAAAAGAACATTTAATAGTTAAATATAGAAATTCAACACATAAATGAAGTTTCCCAAGATACTAGAATCCCATTCCTTAGTAAGGCATACATATATAAAGCATCGAGTGTTTGATCATAAATAGTATAACTTTAGCTTCTCGATATTCTAGGATATTCTGACTCGCTTTTCACTCGGGTTTTCTAACATGTAAACCCTAGATCTAAACAACTTTATAAAGACCTTTTCAGTTGGTCCCGAGAACCTCTTCACGAGGAAGTTTTATATTGAGTGTTACTCATCTGAGAATTAAGTTTTCTTTCTGAAAGGTTCGATGCCTGACTTTTCTATCGTAATATCGAGCCACCTTTTGCTAGTGGGCTATCATTCTTATTATAGCCTCATCTCGTTTTTCTTCTAATAAATCTAAATCTAACTGTTTGCTCAACTCATTCCTTTTCTCGTCATAATCATGTACTCGAAAAGTCAGAAAATCAACTTCAACTGAAGCAACAGCTTCATATTCGAAAGACAAAAAGAATAGGGATTCCTCTGTGACAACTATAGTGGTGATTCTATAAGCCCATAGCACCTTGGATAACTTATCAACCTAAGCTCCTTTATGTTTTCTAAACTTCTTTTTCAAGGTCTTCTTAATTATCTTATTAGCAGTTTCAACTTATCCATTAGATTGAGGATGGGATGGGGTAGCAAATCTAATTTATATACCAAAATTCGAGCAGAATTCTAGGAAGTTAGTGTTGTCGAATTGTTTTTCGTTTTCAACCACTAATACTTGTGGAATTCTAAAACGATATATTACATTTTGTCTCACAAAAGTTGTTGTCTTTCTCTCAGTGATTATAGATAAGGGCTCGACTTCTATCTACTTTGTAAAATAATCAATGGCTACTATTACATACTTAGTATTGGCTTTAACAGTAGGCAATGGCCCAATCAAATCCAAATTACATTGAAAAAAGGGTCAAGAACTGGAAAGGCAAGATAATTCTTCTAGTGGCTGTCTCCAGATATCACTATGAATTTGACATTCATGACAGGATTTAATAATTTGAGAAGTATCTTATAAGATTGTAGGCCAATAATAACCTTGTTGAATAATTTTATACATAAGAGAACGAGCCCTACTATGGCTTCCGTAAACCTGGCCATGAATTTCTTTCAGAATTTTTCTTACTTTATCTGGTCTCAAATATTATAAATAGGATAGATTGAATCCTCGTTTATACAATATATTATTTATAATAGCGTACTGTTCAGCCTATCTTTTACCTCCCTTACATCACTTTTGTCTACTGACAATTCTTCATATTAGATGTAGAACTTCAGTTCTTTAATCCATGTCGGGTTGGGAGTTTTTTGTGTTATAACCACACAATTGTTCATCATGTATATGCTTCTTTGTGTTAAGATTTCCATAGGCACCAAGGCTGGAGCTTTTCTTTTCAAAGTGGAGGCCAATCTTATTAAGGCATCAACTCTAGAGTTTTCAGTTCTAAAAAACTGCTTTACCGTGACTTCCTTGAATATCTCCATAAGTTTTTTGGTCTGGTTTAGGTAAGCTTGTTTATTGTCTCCCTATGCTTGAAACTGTCTATTAACCTGATTGATTAATTGAGAATCACTATTTATACTCAAGATTGAGGCTCCCAAAGCTTAAGATAACTTGATTTCAGCTATCAAGGCTTCATACACAGCCTCATTATTGGTTACTTTAAAGTCAAATTTTAGTGAATATATGATCTCATCACCACTAGGTTTTCATAGAATTATGCCAACTCTACCCCCTTAAATGTTAGAGGCACTATCAATGTATAACTATCAATATTTTCCTATGGCACTTGGCCTAGGGATATTAACCTCAATTTAGTTTTGATTGGCTTCTGAGACCTGGAATATGGCTAATTGATCTTTCACTATTCTTTTAGCAATAAAATTCGTCAATACTTACCCTTCGAAAGCCTTTTGAGTTTATAATCAATATCATACTCACCGAGTTCAATGGACTATTTTACCAATCGTCTAAAAAGATCAGGTTTGTGAAATTTTTTTTTTAAAGGTTGGTCTGTCATTACAATTATTTGATGTGTCTGAAAGTAAGGACGTAATTTCTTACGACGATGACAAGTGAAAGAGCAAGTTTCTTTGCTAAAGAATACGTTACCTCGACCTCAAGTGGAGCCTTACTCGTATAATAAACAAGCCTTTGTATCTTTTTAGCATTTTCTTTAACCAAGATAGAAGTTACTGAGTGATCGCTGACAGCCAAATACAATAGCAAAATGTCTCCCTTTTCAGGATTGATTAGATGTGGGACATAAGCTAAATACTCTTTGAGGTCCCTAAAACTTATTCATAATGCCCGTCCCATTCCATTTTCTTTTCTTTTTTCATTATCTAAAAGAAAGAAAAACATTTACTAGTTGCTTTAGATACTAACCTGTTTAAAGCTGCCAATCTTTTTTCAGGCTTTGTAACTCTTTCATCGTAATTACGAGCTTCAAATCCATGATGGCCTACACCTTCTGAGGGTTTGCTTCAATTCCTCATTCATTAATAGTATAACCAAGGAATTTTCCAACACCAACTCTAACGAACACTTCTCGAGGTTCAGTTTTATGTTGTACTTTTTATATAAGAGAAGGTTTCCTCTAGATGTTTGGTGTGGTCAGTAGAATTCGTAGATTTTGTAATCATATCATCAATGTAAACCTCTATTGTTAACCCAATTAGAGGCTTGAAGACTTGATTAACCAATCTTTAAAATATTATCGCAGCGTTCTTCAGGCTAAAAGGTATGGACTTATAGCAATATAGGCCTTGATCTATGACAAAAGCAGTTTTATCCTAATTGGGTTCATATATCTTGATCTGATTATACCTCAAAAACACTTATATAAAACTCAAAAGTTCGTGTTCTACAGTGAAATCTACTAACTAGTCAATTTTTGATAGCGAAAAGTTATCTTTTGGGAATACTTTATTGAGCTCGGTATGTAAGGAAATCAAAGGTATACAAAAATAGTGGAAACAAAAATTTCTTGATTTCCTTAAAAGGTTTCTTTTACATTGCGTTTTAAGATTAGCATTTAATGACAAAATAAGCCCAACATTCGTGTTGGGCTTATCCTTAATCTTAAGAACCAATCTATTTAATAAAATTTTAATCAAAATCCTTAACCTAACTTTATTAAATAGATCTAACAAAACCCTAATCGACATAAAGTTATCACGAACTAAGATAAATTCATCTCATGAATTTATATTTTCAATTTTCCCGTTCTAACGTTTGATCTAATAGGTTCCTGTAATGTTGGTAGTAATATTAAAATCTAATTTTAATATCGTAAATCATGAGCGGTGTCTAGCAACACATCAAGACCATCCAAGTGACTAGAATATAAATAGTTTGACATCATATTTTATCCTGTGACCAATGTTACTATATAGTTTTAATCCTTTTGTCCTTAATATCTTAATTAAATATAAGGTATAAAATATGTCATCCTTGTAAAATTCAATATTCATATTTCTTTAATATCCTGAGTATAATTATTTGATCAAATGCATCAATATCACATATTGATGCATTTAAGTATGGCCATGTATTTTAATAATCATACTCAATCAAAGAGGCCCAAAGATATCACTTTCATTATATAGAAGGTACAATTTTATCTTGATCAAATATATCCTTCTACATAATTCATGATATATCCAATTATTTTCTTTATAGTCCATCATGTTACGAATGACGTTTGAGAGTATCAAAATATATCATTCATTATGTTGGGAATCACGATGATCTCAAGTCAAAGTATCACATACACCATTATCACTATAAGAATCACTTATGACACTTATATAACAATCCATATAGCGTTCTCATAGTGGGTCAGTCCAGTACATTAGTTTACTAACTTGTACCCATATGTTGACTCTATATCTCATATCATGGTATATCTCATGTCATCATTAGTCACTACACATACTAGTCTTAATGTATTATTATTATCCTATCCAAAATAACACTTAACTAAGGACACTTTAAGAATAGTATTCAACTAATTAAATCTACCATTCTAAGAACATTATTACATTTATTAAATATACAGATATGTAATAACGAAATATATATATAAAATAATGTCAGAATATATAATATTCTAAATATCCAATATAACCATTGAATCTTAGGGCATACACCAACACGGTGAAATCTACACACATTCTCTATTTTTTATTAGCCTTCTTCACCATTATTATATTAGCAATCCACTCAGGACAATAAGCTTCATTGATGAATCCAACTTTCAGGAATTTATCCACCTCTACCCTAATAGCTTCCCTTCAATCAGCATTAAGTATCCTTGTTTTCTAGGCTACAGGTTTGAATTTCGGAGCTATAGTAAGGTGATGAGAGATGACTCAAGTGCTGATTCTTGGCACGTCATCATGTGACCAAGCGAATACATCTACATTTACCTCAATATTTCTATCAGACACCTCTTCTGCTTGGGGGTAAGTTATAACCAACATTCACTGTTCTCTCGGGTTTTCTTCATCTAAGGCTACAATAACCATCTCTTTTATTGGTTCTACAACTATTGATTTATTTTATTGCTCGATTATTTTATTTAAATTCTATAGTATTTTTTTCTGTTGGGAATCTTCTCTTTGTTCCACCAATGTTTCCTCTAGTGGACGCTTGTAAATGTAATATGAGTTCTTTGATGCGACTGTAAAACATGATTTAACTTCTTTCTAACTTTCTCTTACGATTCTGACACCATCTTCAGCTCTAAATTTGAGTTTCAAGCAGCGGACACTTTTTACTGCTTTAGTATACCTAAGGAAAGGCCTCCTCAAGATCATAGAATATGACATTCTAAGATCTATGACCTGAAGCTCCATAATAATCATTTTTTAGTACAGTTTATCACCAATAGTTATTGAGAATACACCACTCCAAGAGAGTATACACAAGATTTTCCAAATCCATATAAGACAGTCTCAATTGGCCTTAGTCTCAGGTCTTCAATCTAAAGTTTCTTTGAAAATATATTGGACAAACTTCCCATATCAATCAATATTCTGTCGATTTGAGATGTTTCTACTATCAGTGTTATAACCAAAGTATCATCATACAAATAATGAACCTCGAAAATATCTTTATCGATGAACATTATCAGACCGATGTTATTTTTGGCCTCTTTTCGGCCCTTAGATTCATCATCTATGACTTTACTATTAAATTTGACAGAAAATATCGTGAGTAGTTTTTTCGAGTTCTATTTAAATTTTCAGCCAATGTCGGGTCCCCCATTATACGATCGTCAGCATTATTTTGTTTCTAATTTCACTCAAGACCATAAGGCCTCTCTTTATATCTTATCACAAATTCAGTCAGATAGTAATTTCTGATTAAGATTTCAATCTGATCTTAGAGAATTTATTGATGGAATTCGCAGAATTTATTCCTTGTATTCCTCGACAGCTTTAATTTGATCGGATGAGGATCTAGTAACAGAGTTCGCAACCTCTTAATCTCTTCCAATATTTGAGAGAGAGGTGCGTTCAAGGGGTGAACTTTCTATTTTTCTACACTTGTGCCACTCTTCTTGTTTCATCTCTTCGGGGTGATCTCCTTTCTCTTATATCATGATATTTTCTATACCTTTCTGATCTAAAATATTCTGGCACATGATCCTTCTGCGATTTATGTTAGAAAACTGCCTCTTGTCATTCTTTCCCTTTCTATTTTCTAGCGTCATGAAGTAGTCCTTCTCTCTCAAAGAGAATCCCACTATTTTCTCTTCTTTTACCTTAAGGATTACCTAATCCTCCATTTCTATCTCATTGAGCAATTTTCTTCGAGCTACCTTGTATATAGTCATAGACGACTTGCATACTATATACCATGTCCGATCTATCTTCAATCCTTACTTTAGATCTTCTAACACTAAAGCATGATAGAAGACTCCCAACTCACTCACCTTATCATTATCCCTCTTAACAAAACTTATGAGGCTTTTTTTGTTTCCTTGCTTGAGTAATAACAAAGAACTCAGGGTTTTGGTGCTGAAGACTATTCTTTTAAACTCATTTGTAAAAATATTATATAACTGCTCAAAATCTCAAATACTTCCTGGAGACAAACTGACAAAACACTTTCTCGTTTGTCCCTTCAGTTGATGATTAACTAACTTTTGTCTAAATTTTTTACAGACGGCATCAAATATTGATGCAAAAAATTGACAACTTCTTCAACCTCATGCACCAAGGTCGTTGCTACTTTACTCATGATTATCCTTTACTGTAAAATACAGTAAACACTTAGGGGTAAAGTTAGTTTCTTGATAAAAATTTTCTAATACTTAAGTCAGTGAGAGTTTTACTTAGTAGTGAAATTCAAAGAACACGAAATAGAGCTTAGTGAGCTGTTGCAGTAAAGTAAAGGAATATTCTTACTGGTTGATGGAATGAAAATCTATTACCCTTTATTCCAGAACCTTTTACCTTTTAATTATTTGTATCCTTAACCATTGAAACATGCTCTGTTCTCATTGGCTTTTCCTAAACGTTTGTTATGCGATCATGGAATGTTACTGTCATGGGGGTAGTACTTAGTCACATGTATGATGAATATTCATAAATGATAATGGGGTCGAAATAGCTAATGCTGGGTAATCTTTGGGTCTTGTTGTTGAATTAAAATCTCACATATACTTATGAAGAGTATGGCTAACCCTTAAAAAGACATAAAGGTCTCGAATAGCAAACACGACCATAGACCTTAGATACATGGCTTTTGTAAATAACTAGAGACAATTTTTTAATATTTATGGTTTCAGATACTATCATAGATCAAGAGAACTTTTGTCCATATACCATAGCTCGAAATTTTACTAAATGATGAACTTGGGATAATTGCCATGGATTAAATATTAGGCCTAAACCTTTGGACTGGGCTTCGAAGAATTACCCAAATAAAAATTTATTACATAAACATGCTATCTTTTTAATTATGTCTTTGGAAAATAAAAATACATATCAAACAGAGTCGAAATTTTAGATATGGAAAGAATATAAATCTTAACTCTTCCCCATGTCCATTTCATGAATTTAATTTGCATTATGGAAGTGATTGTGATGCCCAATTAATACTGATAATTACTCTCTTATTTACCACTCTAAACCCAGTTCTTAACCGTTAATTTCACCAAGATTTGCTCCCCAAATGAAAAGCGACAGACGACAGAGACAACCTTAGAACATCAAACAGGACCTAATTTCTTTTAACTTTTTCTTTTTGCTTGCTTTTTTCTTGGTGGGGTAATTAAACTTTGTAGAAAATTAACAATACGAGGATGAGAATAATAAAAGAAGAAATAGAGATGGAGACCGACAAAACTATGGTATTATCATCCTAACAACAAACCAAATTATACAACTCTAGATTCCTAGTTTTCACTTGGCATATTGGCTTTCTCTTTTTTGACCCCATTTCCTCAGCTGAATCTGAAGCATACAAGTTCCAGCCAAGAAATCAACACTCTGCCTTGTGTTCAATACGTCTAGAATTCCTTTCAGCGTCTTGAGTCTTACACAGTCTGCAGCTTTCATAACTTTCTCCAATCCGTTCATCAATCCTTTTAGTGCTACCTCAAGCAGTCCGTCGACTTGACTCGCTTCCACGTTCCTGAATCGGCTTGCCAACCTAGCCAACTCAACCATCTTCCTATCTGCCATTCCCACTTGTTGTCTTTCCATTTCTCGTTCTACCTTTTCCTCCTCTAACCTTATCTTCAGTCTCAACGCTTCTATCTTAGTTATTTGTTGTTCAGTCAACTCAGCCAGACTCGCTCCAGTTGTCCGAGTCTTCCTCATCGAGTGAACTAGTCGAAAAATCATCGATGGTTTCCAGCCAGTAACCCAGGAATAATCTATCTCTAACGTACTGACCCAAACTGGACAGTAAAATACAAGCACGTCATCATGAGCTAAAGCCCATTTCACAGTGTAGTATTCCTTGTAATGGGCAGTCAATTTCGAAACCAAATCTTGTTGCTCTTCTTCATTTGAACTCTCCTTTGAAACCCTAAGCAGTTGTTGTAGATATTCATCAAGTTGACAAACCCACTTCTCAAAAAACTCAGTGAATCTCTCTTCAACTCGGGTTTTCATTTTCTGCCAAGAACAGAATAATAAAATATCAAAAGGGTAATCGAATTAGCTACCTGGTTCTGAATAACTGTAGCTGTACTCTGTATGTATATATGGTTCGGAAAATGAACAGATGGAAGATGGGTTTTAGGCCACGGGGAAAGAAAATGTGGCTTTTGCATGGCTTACGCGCAGCAGTAAGCTAGCAGTGAAATTCAAGGGTTAAGTGACGCCTTGCAAAGCAAGAGAATGGACAGGAGTCTTTTGAAGTTTCCTTTTCAAGTTCAACCTTCACCGAGTCGAGGAGTCATCCATGTTCCCCCCACCACCTGGTGTCTCAGGCTATTTTACTTCTAAAACGTGTCAACACAGCAATCGACCGGGGTTTCAACGTGGAACATCCCTAGAGTACTGTACAAAGCTTCACTGTTTTGATGGGGTCCAACTTTTGGTCTTAACATCCCATGGCTCGGTTCTAATTAGGCTTCTTCATCTTATTAATTTCAGAAATAAAATGAGTCTGTAAATATATAATATATTAATTAAGCACATGAGTTTAACGCAGCACGCCTTTCTCTCTATATATAATATCGAGGTACCTGTCCAGTGTCTACGTATAAACCGATCATGAGCTTAACGCAACACGTCTTTCTCTCTCTATACAATATCGAAGTACTTGTCAGTGTCTACTTATAAATCGATCATATTAGTCTCCTATGTACTTGACGCTTTTTATAATCACAATAATTTATACAGTTAAAGTCTTTACTTAAGACACGCATTCATTGTCTAGTTAAAATATTTTTGATTGAAATCCCTCCAATCTTAGTGTCTTAAGTAAAGACTTTAACTGTATAAATTTATGCACAATTAGTCATTTTAGCTTTAAATAATTATCAAATCTATTTGGACATTATTAATTTTTGTTTTGTTTTAATGAACTCTATTATTGTTAGAATAATTATCTATATAATCTGTAACAAATATTTCAATACAAGTTAATATTTAGACTCTAGTATACAATGGATATGACACTATTCTACTATATAATACAAATCGTAGAAGAATGCTGCCATCCACGGGTTTCATTTATTGAAACTATGGTACTATTTATTTTTGAGATCACAAGGTATAGATTTATTACCAATAATTCTAATCCAAGAGTTGTAAAAGAGGTAATTTGGCTTGAGATTGCATAACGTTCTCTCAAGACTTGAGAGTGTTATCCGCAGTGTCTGTTTCCCACAATGCCAGGCGAATAATTGGAAAGCTCAAATAGCCGATGCTCTCATCAAGTTTGTAATCTTTTTCTTGAGCTTTTTTCTTCTCATCATCCGTCAGGGTCCTTATAAGGCTATAACCATATAAGTTGCGAATCATCTACCTTATAAGGCTATAACCATATCAGGATTCAGATAACCAATCTCAACTACCTGGAAATCATCTACCTTGTAAGGCTATAACCATATCAGGATTCAGAACTAAAAATCGGACTCAAAATTAACATTAACATTATATCACTTTGGCCATTTACATTCTTTAAGATATTCAAACTTGTAAAAAACTCTATTTCCCATTCTCGGCATCAAGAAAGCTCTAAGATTCTAAAATCACAAAGCAGATCCATGAATTAATAATAATCAAATACTCAGAGACATGGCATATTTGTAATTGTTGTGCTTCAACGTAAATTTTGAAAGAATAATAACTAAAATATTTTACTTGGCATGGCATCCTTAAGCTTAGCCAACTACGCACCCGCTTGTATCCGATAGATAGTGATTACATTCTGAGGCAACTTCATATCCAAACATAACCTTAATTAGCTTTTTCTCACTAAAATGTTCTACGAAAATACCACAACAGCTTTAATTGACCGTTTTTATGATTTATATATCAAATCTATCGCACAGCTCCCTTAAATCCACCCACTTGATTCTATCCTAATCTCTACTCAGCCCATGTTACCATGTTAGATTTTGTATTAAGTACCCAACCCAACAATCAGATTCTATCAAACATTAAAAAGAGGCGCGGACAAACAAAAGCAACGATTTCAGTTACTCACGGGCGGAGGCCAGGTTACCAAAACGAGCACAGGATTCTGCACTAACTTCCAACACCTGGAAAAATAAATTGCAGATTATGAACAGAACCCCCCAAAAAAGAAAATAAAAACAATTAAATCAAGATCAAATTGTTTTTTCCCAAAAAAGGAACTAAATTCAAATTAACTCAGCCGTCGGATGAAGCAGCAAATAAACACACTGGTAAAGAAAATCCCAATAGCCACTAAGCCACACGATATACGCCTTGAGGTCTGCACATACCGATCTAAATTTCTCTAGTGCATCATCCACAGTCAAGCTGATGGCCCCAACGATAGTAACATGAGGCTCAAACTGTGGCCCACTGATTCGGACCCCATAGCTTCCATCAATTTCTTCACCCTCGCTGTCATGTCTTCTGGCGGAAGCCCCCACGTGGAACACTTGGCCAAGTAGTCATGCGAACCCCTCATAAATTTTGATCCAAAAATCGAGACATTACAATGCGATACTGAATATCTGTTCAAATCATCATCCTGAACATGTCATCGTTTGTGTCAAAAGGGTTAGATCTCACGTTTTTTAGCAAAAGATTTGGTGTCCAAAAGGTTCATTATAAATACACGAGTATCAACTGATGGGACTGCTGGTGCCAGCTGAGAAACCCCTGTCAAGTGATCAAGGTGGTAAGCCCGAAGTTTATAAGATGCACAGCACCAAGGGAAAGAAATCCTAGAATGCCCGTATGTTGAAATTGTACTTCCCCTATATAGGTAATTCGAGTCTTGTATGTCTTCAAATATTTGAAACGAAACCTCAAATTTTTATATACGAAACATTTGAAATATCTAATATTTTTATTAAAATGGATATTATGAGAACTAATTCTGTTATATAATTTAGGATCATTATTTTTTTATATATATATTTTGTAATTATTTATAAAAATATTTATAATTAATAAAATAATATTTTCAGTATCTTGTATTCTATTTAATTATTATTTATTTTATTTTTTAATTGATGCGAGATATATCCCTATATGTATTATGTATTGAAATTCTATCTATAATGAGTTATAGATATGAAAGAAGAATCTTTAATTTAAATATACTCAAAATTGATTCTCGATTGAGGTGGTGTCATTAAAAATAATGATATTACATGATCGGTATATTTTATTGCTACCAATGATTAGTATTCGATACTAATAGTTGGGTGACGAGTCTTATGTCACAAAAACATAAACATGGGTACCACGTTTGAAAACGTGATATTGAACGTGATCAAACATGATCAATCATATGGGTGAATATTCACAGCCAATGATTAGTCACATAACCGTACTAGTGTACCACTAGTCCTTAGATTTGAGATATCACGGCTGTAATCTACAGTAAGGTACATCGTTCATTTGTGTATATTGCACTGGGCTAGCCACGTGCGATGAAAGAAGTTTGATGGCAATGTATTCTTATTATATGAGAACAGATGATGGTCAAGATAGAATCTACTAGCTCAGGTATTAGAGCTTGAGATCCTAGACAGAATTGTCATCTATGAGGATTAAATCTTCGGTCAGAATACACGAATTCCAAAAAAGAGTTTTTGGATACGTGGATCTTATTTATGATTGAGGTTTTAATGCTATGATCGAGTTAGAGGTTTGACTATACCATGACCTGCACTCGATCGAGAGTCGACAGCAGAGAGACCTTATTACATATAAGTACGACTATATGGGTTCATTGAACTTCATTCTCTATGTTCTAGGGGTCATGATTTCTTACTAGAAATCACTCATGATCATTGAGAACTTCGATTATAAGGAATTATACCAAAGTGATATGAATGTATTTGTATTTACTCATGTCTGATTCACGATGAACCCAATGGGTCACACACAATAACTAGTAGTTGATAATGGGCAAAATAATATTATTAAGTTAGTTAATGATATTTCGTTTTGACAAAAAATAAATTGCCTCGATATTTTATCCGTTGGTAATTTTATTCTTTATAGTAAAGAATTCAGTTTTCCGATAATAACGAGTTAGCACTCATTGGTTTGAAAAATGTGATGGTATTTATGAAAACTTGAAAAGATATATTTTGATATATCGAGTAATAAATAAAATTATTTATTTATTAAATATTTTGCTAAGTATTCAT
>JAVXUL010005688.1:0-12667 GCA_035590515.1 Trichilia minutiflora | reverse complement strand
TAAAGCTTAATTATAGGAACATTATTCATAAAGAAAGTAATCCCTAAAAATTAGAAAAGACAATTAATTTCCCACAGTTTCTACTATTTATTGCTCCAATTAATTGGATTTTCTCTGTGTGTGAAGAATGTCTTTTATTATGTGCCTAATATTTTTTGATGCGCTGTAGTTTCACTGTATATCTGGCTAACATAAATCACAACATAACTTATGATCGTTGCAGACCATGGGCAATGCATCAATGCCATCTACTTCATTTTCTCTTCCTAGTGCTTCCAAACGGAATTTCCCAAAATCAGAGGGACCAGATGAAGTTGCAAAAATTGGTTGTGGAAATGGGAACAAAACTGGCGCTTCAAGTGGTTGGTTGCCATCATGACAATGACTTTCTTCCCAGAAATTGGTATTGGAGCTTTTTGTCTTCTGGAGGTATTCTGTGTTGTCTGTTATGCTTACATTATCACTGCATAATGCTTAGGTTCAACTTTGACTATAATTACTGTTGAATTTTGTAATTCGTTGATCACTTACTGAGACTTTGAGGGATTTCTTTCCAACTGCAGATTTGAAGGAGTCTGAAAATAAAATTTTCCAAGTGTCATGCAGTTTGGATAGCTTGAATCCTTTGCTACTGGTTCTTGTGATGTAATTTTTTATGAGGTGACGACAAGCACAGACATATTGAACCTGCTAGGATCTGGCACATAAAACCATGATTTCTTCTTGCTTGCATAGATGAGAAAATTGATTTAAGCCAGATTTATTTATTCAATGGATTACATGTAAAGTGTTCCTTCCATTCTTGTGTTAATAGATGATAAGTTCTCATTTATGTTATATGGTGTTTTTGATGAAGTATCTTATCTAATTCAGCTATCCTCTGATTGCTTTATATTTTTGGAATAAAATCTTGGATGTTTACCTGGATCAGTTTCAATCTAGGTACCCACAGCCTTCAGAATTTTAAAAAGAACTAATCTAGTGTTTCAGGTACCAGGTTATCTTGCTAAGTTCTTATGGATCTTTTATGTTTCCTATTATTCTCTTAGTGGATAATGAAGAGCTTCTGTTTTGTGCGTTGTTTGCAAGGTTAGGTATTTTATGATTCAGATTTTGTGTGATTAATTGATGAATGGGGAGGAGTCAGCAGAGTTATTGATGTAAAATCAAGATGGTCTGTAAGCCACCATGCTTACTTTTGGTGTACCGATTTGGGAGCTTTAGGTTTTACAGGCTGTCAGGTAATTAAATGCACTATATTTTGCTCTTTTTTGGATAAAGTATTGTGTCTTTCACATTGTTGATGTTGTAATATATGAGATGCAGAATCTTCACGTTAAGTGATTGTCGGAGCATTTAATTAGAACAGTCATTTCCAAAAGTATACTTGTTTTATGTTATTCATCTGATCTCCATTTGTTAAGATAGATACTGATTATTAAAAGGCATTTTATGGATGTACTTGTTCTTGGTTGGAATGTTTGATCTTTCAAACTTAGTGTTAGGTAAGATGCAATTCTGTTTAATGTGGGCTTCTAACCTTACACCCAGCAGAAATGGTAATTGATCTTCTGGCCTTGATTCAGTTGTCTCCAGAACCGAAATCTGTTTTCTGTTCTTTTTGGCGTTGAACATTTTCTTAGATTATTTGATGAAAAAAATGTGGTTTGTAACAACAAGAGGACTTTTTGTTGATGAATCCATGACTATTGTTGATGTTTTATAACCTCAGATGACGAAGGCTTCTTACAATTTTGAATTGAAGGGCATTTTGATGATCAATGTCTTCTTTCTGGTTGTTACCACATACTCTATGCACGTATTAATTTGTCCCTCAAATGAGGAAGGTTTCATACAATTTTGTATTGAAGAGCATTTTGATGATCAATATCTTTTTTCTGGTTGTTACAACATGCTCTATGCTCATTTTAATTTGTCCATGGATTAAGCATGTTCTATGATGTTCCTTTATGAATGAGTTTGCTACTCCTCAAGTTGACGTTTGCCAGTGCTGCAGGGTCAGAGAAGTCACAAAGAGAGGCACATAAAAGGCCAAGGCATGCTTAGACCACAAATGAAAGCTTATTTTGAGCCATAGCTCTTTGTAGGAGCTTAAGCTATGGGGAGAATTCTTAACTAGACCGAGGAAGATGTAGTATGCTTGCTCAAGGTACTTATTGGGGACCGGGGGAATGTCAGCAATATTAATATTACACAAGTCTCTACGTCACTGATAAAGCATTTGATTGCAGACCTAGAGGTTACCTTTCTGAACTTTTTTGCCTTGATTATTCTTTATACTTCCACACTGTTAAAGAAAACACAAGTTTACACTTGAAAGATGATTTCTATTAATTGCTACTACTAGTCCTAAGGACATAATGACCGAAAGGGATATCAATATATCATTTGCTCCTACTAAGTCGAATTAGGTGTCTGAGAGACAGCATGAGCTCCAGACCTGGATTAAAGGGGCGTAATGCTCTATTGAATTGATGATTCATAATGGGGAAATGGAAAATTAAATAAAGGGAGAAACAATTCATGGTGATAAGATCTTTGACGGTAATACTAGCTCTATGTTCTTATTTGAGTTGTAACTTCTCAGTAGCTATGAGGACGTCCATGCTGCAGAGATATTTGTTTGTGGCATGGGTGTACATCATAAATTGAGTCTCCAATCAAGGAGGATTGCAGTGATGTGATACCAATTTATCTTTATTGCTTTCACTTTAAGGTGTTAATTGAAATTAAAAAAGAAATAGGTTTTCATTTGTCGTATTCTGTTGTTGTAGATTGCCAATGATTATCTGTTTGGACTTCATGTATTTGAACGTGTTTTTCATCTCGATTGAATGTGTTATGCCCATTCTACTTGATCTTTGTTCTACATTCTTCTTCTATGTAAGGTGATGTCAAGAACAATTAACTGGTCTTACAAAACATTCCTGTTTATCGCCATTGAAGAGAAGGTATTTGACGCTGGAACTCCTGGAGAAACTGGGAGTTCAAAAACTTTCCTGCCTTGCTAGATTGTATAAGAGACTATGAAAGTACATTTTGTTAATGGCCAACCGAGAAAAACAATAGTCATTATAACCACTCCGCCTACCCTTTTTCTAGAATATACCCTTTGGGTAGTGTGAGGGTATGGGAAGAGATAATCAACCTCGGAAATCTGTAATCTCTTTTTAATTAATGGATTGCATGGGTCGCTTGATTAAATGCACACATCCTAAGTGTACAGAGGGACCTGCCAACTGTTAGTGCACTGCATATTTTGTCTGACATGATGAGATCAAAGAGTTGACACAAAAAGCTTTCCCACCCACCCTGAAAAAAAGTTGGGGGCTTTGATGTTCGAGCCGTGGGGTCGTCTCGCTCCGATTTTTAAATTTTATGAGAATAATATCTTTGCAATTTGAAAGCTTTATTTTCAATTTCCTCGAACAAAACATGCCTCTTCGCAACTGATTTGAGTTTTATCAAGCCATGTAGGTTGATTGACAACATTAATTTCTATCGTTCAATTTTCATCAACCGGAGTAATGCCATGTACTCTGTCATTTTGCAGTTGAATAATTTTGTTAATTACTATAGATTGGCCTTTGTAGGACAAACACGGGCTTCATACATTGCATAGTGATAGTCGCAGTTTGTAGATTTCTGTAGAAAGACAAAAATACGGGAAAATAGAGAAGAATTAAAGCCAGTTCTAAAGCAGGTGAAGTAAAGTAAAGTAAAACCTAAAATTCTGTCAAATGCAGTGCCACCGTTTGCAAAATTTCTGCCCTGATTCTGCGAAGACACGGTATACAGAACAGTGAAAATTAACAGACACAATGAAGAGGAACTCTTGCTTGGGTATATAAAGTAAAACATTTCGATTAACTTTAGCTTTTAACCTCGTATAATCACCTTTTTCTCATGCTTTTCAGAGAATTGATAGAAAATTAGTTGTTTCAATTTGCTTTGTTAGTCTATTAAGACAAAGGATAAACGGGCGGATTGCATGGAGGGGCCCCCGAATTCTTACTTTAGACGATGTTAATGGTGACAAAAGAGAACCAAGTCATGATGAATCCCGCCGCTCAAAAAATGGCCATCGGTTATTTTATATCTAAAGCACAAAAGCTTCGTTCTGTTTAGTTGCGGATAAAGATAAGGGAAAATCATAAATACTTTTATAATTTTTTAAAATAATATTTATTTTTATTATTAAGATAAAAATATTTATAATTTTTAAAAATATCATTTACAGATTGATAATAAATATTTATCATAATTTAGAGATTTAATAAAAATTTTATTTATTAAAAATAAAAAATATATTTTATTACATAAATTTTTAATTTTTATTATATAAATTCATAACTTTTATTGTATAAAATTTTAAATTAAAAAACTAAAATTTTTTAATTTAATATTTTAATTTATAATATTTTATATTAAAAATTTTTGAAATTAATTTTTGAAATTTAATTGAAAGTATTTTTTTATTTTATATTCTTAAAAATTTATGAATTTATTTTTATTTTATAATTTAATTTTAAAAATTTCTTATTGTTATTTTAAAACATTAAATAAAAATAATTTAAATATTTTATTTAAATGATTGAATCACTATAATACTTTGTGCGATAAAAATATTTAATTTATAATTTTATATTCATATGAATATAATTATAAAAATAGTTTACATTAAAAAATTTATAAATTAATTTTTAAAAATTACATTTAAAATATTTTTATTTCATATTCATAAAAAATTTTGAATTTATTTTTATTTTATAATTTAAATTTATAAAAAAATTTATTTCTAAAAATTAAATAAAAATAATTTAAATATTTTTATTTAAATTATTGAGCTAATACCTTATACTTTCAACAAATTTAATTTATAATTTTATATTTATAAACACTTTTAAAAATATAAATTATAAATTAAATCTTTTGCTTGATAATATTTTACACTATAGTTTATAATTTAATTTTTAAAAATTACTTTTATTTATAAAAATTAAATAAAAATAATTTAAATATTTATTTTTAAGTTATTATCTTACTATAATACTTTATATTTTAAAAATATTTAATTTATAATTTTATATTTATAAATACTTTTTTAAAAGATATTAAATATAACTATAAAATTATAAATTAAATATAAAAAATGACGGAAATCTAAGTTAGAATCTTTTTCATCAACGAAATTCTATGAGTTATTTTTTAACTGTCATTTGTTATTCTTTAGTCTTTTTTTATTTTACTTTTTATTTATAGTTATTAGTGCAAAAATTATCCATGAACTCTCCTCACAGTTAACGAAAAATGACTTAACTGGTGAAGTGTGAGGACAATGTGGTTATGACCGAATAATGAGTTTTTCATCGGAGAACGGCTGGATATTCAGCTGTTTCTGGCGAAACTTCACCTCTTAAGATTGTAAAATAATAATAACTTCAGAGTGATATCGGATAGGATTCCCAATGAAAAAACTCTAATACCTAAATCAGAAAAGGGTGAAGAAAGATAATCCAGGTTCCGCCAAACAAGGAAGAAATAAATCGAAAATGACAGATGTGAAGAACTAAAAGTAAAGGTTACCAAAGTGGGTGTTGAAGGAAATGTTTTTTCTTTTCTCAAGGTCTAGTGTTGTTGGATCTCCTTTGTCAAATTTCAGAATCCCTCTTTTGTTGGAAAATTCTATCTTTATATAGTGCCACATGATAATAACTAGGCATTGGAGAATAGGAATGATGGGACGTCTATCATGGGACAGAATGGAGCCGCTTTTTATAAATATCCTCGCTGACACATCTGAAGGTTGCAGGCCTGATACTGTCACATCATCTCAAGATAGTTAAAAAATAGGATGGATGTACTTATGGTGAGGTGGCTACCTTGATAGCAGACTTGCTGTCAGCAATCATTCTCATTTCTGGGTAGTAGAGGCACGTATTTACTGGTGCTCTGGTCAGAAGTTGCCTATAAGTTAGATACGGAAGGAATCCCTGCCTGGAGCAATTGTTGAAGTTGGATCAAGAGGATTGTGTCTCCTGAGAGGCCGGTCCGGTTTCTAGGGTAGAGAGTATCTGGAGGCTCCAACTACTGTCTATACCCAGGCTAAGGTGCGCCATTGATGACTGGGAGAAAAATATCTAGAAAAGAAGTCCTTGAAACTTGAGACGCTGAAGGTCCTGGGAATGTAGAATATCTAGGACGAAGGATGCCTGGGATGATGGGATTCCTAAGACGTAGATCACCCGAAACGGTCAGACATAAGCAATTTGACCACTTGTCACGTACCATGTTGACGGAGAATCCACGTATTGACTTCGCATCTTCCCAAACAATAGTTATTATTATGTGTGTATAATTTTTATTTATATTTTTTTTTCAAATTTTAGTTTTTATCATGAACGTAATGATGTTATAAGAATAATACGTAAAAATATATTCTTAATTTTTGAAAAAAATTTGATCTAATTTTATTAAGTTTTGCTAGTTGTGATTGTGTTCCATAAAATACTTGCACTGATTTTGAATTTTTTAGAAGCTTGCTAGACCATTGTCGTGCACGATTCACGAACCAAAGTCAGAAAAATAACAACTCAAATACAAGATTTTCAAGTACTGGTATAAAAGAGGAATGCATTAATATAATAGGTATGAATTTAATTGTCTTTTTATGGTAATTGAATGCCGAATTGTTCTTCGTATGTATATATAATTTTCAAAGTTAATAATAACTAATTATCTTTTATATTTTAGAGTCATTCATAACAAAATACCTTTTTTGAAACAACAATAATTATCTAGTCATACATTCTTCTTTTTTTACCAAAATTTAAACATTTTGTATTTAGGTCTTTATTTTTTTAACTTGGAAAATGTTGTATTTAGATTTGTGTCATAGTAAACAATTATTGTAATGTTTTGATACTCGATGAAATGTCCACTGAAACGTCACGATGCATGTTGAAATGTTAAGATATCATGATGCACGCTGATCGTGCGCACGTTGCAATGGTCTACCGAGCTTCCTCTAATTTGGAATTGGTTTAAATATTTTGTTAAATATAAATATTTTTTTTTATATACGTAAAAAATTATAATCTATTAAATAAAAAATAGACACTAATTAAATTGATCTCTCATCATATTTAAAAAAATAATTTATATATTATCCTTATCACATCATTGTATTCATGGTAAAAATCAAAACTTAAACAAAAATTATACACACATAATAATAATAATAATAATTGCAAGTAAAAAATATATTGAATTACTCTAAGAAAATAAAATTAGAAAGGGCCAAGAAAAGTATGAATGAAAGCTAAAAAATGGCTCATGGGGGTGGGCTTCGTCTGGGTGCAAAGATTCTAGTTTAGAGTTCTTTCTTCTCTTTTCTTTTCTTTTTTTTCTTCTTTTAATCCAAATGCTGTTTTTATAGTATAATGAAAAAAAATTGAAATTAAGAGCGTTCAAAATTTAAAAAAAAAATTGACCAAAGTAGTTAGAAAAATAAAATTTAAGTTCTAATGATTAAAAATTAAATTTTTTTCTAAATAATAGTCAAAATCTAATTTTTTTTCGATTTTATTTAAGAGAATAATAAAACAATTCAATTGAATCGTGAATATGACTGAATGGTGATAATTGGGGAGATAAAAATTTAAAACATATAGTGTAGTTAATTCAATTAAGCTATTGATTTTTTCATTCGCTAATTTTGAGAAAAGAATTTTCTTATTTAAATTCGGCATATAAAGTGGAATTAAGGTATCATAATATAATTATAGAAAATTAATTGATAAACTTATATCAATAATTTATAAAATATTTCCACATCTCCACTATTCGCTAAAATTAATTATTTTTTAAAAATAAAAAATTAAGTAAATTATAAATGTATATTACATTCGTAGTTTATTATGAATCGAACAATTATTGCGCTAAAATTAATATATAAACAAATGTATGCCCTTATAGAAACGGCGTCGGTTTCAATTATACTTACTTGTTGCCAAAGACAGTGTCATATCTTATACACTGGAGACGAACCTGAGTTCATTCTAACTCTCTCGTCGTAATTACCCTCTATATCAGTCGCTCGATTCACCATGATGAAGCAGCATCCCAATTGGTCTCCCTACGACAACAATGGAGGGTACTGTTTTTCCATTCATACATTTATGTATGCATAATTGGGGTTAGGGTTTCACTGATCGGATCATTTTGCCATATGAATGTTCTTTCGCAGATCTTGTGTTGCGATTGCCGGAGCCGATTACTGCGTTATCGCAGCCGATACACGAATGTCAACCGGTTACAACATTCTCACTCGCGATTACTCCAAAATCTGTAAACTGTACGCGCCCTCATCTGATATCTCTTCTTTTTTGTCAGTTTAAATTCTGTTTTCGATTTTGTATGTTTTGAGTTTATTATTGGTTAAAAGCGAGGTTTAATAAAATTTGGTTCCGGCTTCAACTATTAGGTTTTATGGATGCTTGCATAGGTGAGATTTTATGGGTTTGTACTCGATTTGGAATGCAGGAGTGCTTGCTAATATCCTTTTTTTTTTTCATGAATTTGGAAATTTGGCCAAAAATATTGGAAAATATGGAAATCTCGCCTTTAAGTTTAGTGATTACATTCATGACTCGTCATTAAAGAATTGAATACTGGATGAATAACTCAGAAACAGGTAATAGTCGAGGTAGTTTTCTGGATTCATAAACTGAAAATATGTGACGAATCACGATTTGTTGCCTTACTCAAGTGTAGAGGTTGGTTTCTGGCTAATGTTGATCTGGGCTTTAACGTTTGATATTATCCAGTAATTTGATGACCTTGGGAAGAATCTGTGCCTTCACATTAGCTTATAAAGCAATGGCAAAGCAGAGTTGCCATAATTCCTTGGCTTATATTGTGGCTATACTGCTGTTATCAATCTCAGGTTTTTAGGTATGAAAAGCAACCTATAATTAAAGAACATCTTTTATCCTCCAAGAAAGTACTAAGCTCATAGGGGAGCAAACATGAGTAAATTTATTTTGTGCACATGCCAATTTTCCTTCTAATGATTTCATTTTGTGCTGCCATGTGTTATTTGACCTTTCATTGGCATGGTTTATTCTTTTGATTCCCGTAGTGTTGGACTCCTTGTAGTTTTACTCCTAGCAGTCATGTATATGTAATGTTGTTCATTTTGTCAGAGTTCCTCAATAAGAAGTTCTGGCTTTTATTTGTTAACCTCTTGCAGGGCAGACAAATGTGTTATGGCCTCTTCTGGTTTTCAAGCTGATGTGAAGGCTTTGCAAAAACTCTTGGCAGCAAGGCACTTGGTAATTTTTCAAAATGATCTCACTAATTTTTTTTTTCTGCAAATATTCCTCCACAGACATTTGAAGTATGCTATACAAGAGTAGGCCTATATCTAGCTTTGATGACTCCCATTTCTATTGAATGCATTATCACTTTTTTAAGTCTTGTTTGAGGTTAAATATGGAAGATTTGAAATTTTATTCACATTTTATTAGGGTAATAGTTGTTTTTGTTTCTTGTCTGTTCTCCTTATACTTAGTTTTAAATGTTCTGAAGTTATTACAGCCTTCGCGAAGAACTTGATGTAAAGTTTAAATAAACAAAATTTCATTTACCATGCAAGTTTTATGAGACCATCTTGTATATGAACTTGTTACAGTTAAATAGTTTTATGCAGTTATAATCTCTTAAATATGCCTACTCTAGAACTAAAGGAGTGAGTGTACGTTTTAAGAGGAAGGCTTTTTTAATTCTATTTTCTACCATCTTTCTCTTCTCTTGCCAAAATGTACCAGCATGCTGTCGCTAATATATGTTTCCCTGGCATAACGTGAAAACAGATCTATCAGCATCAGCACAACAAGCAAATGAGCTGCCCTGCAATGGCTCAACTACTCTCCAACACCCTATACTACAAACGTTTCTTCCCATATTATTCATTTAATGTAGTGGGTGGCCTTGATAATGAAGGTAAAGTTGTTTTTAGCTTTCAATGCCAGCTTTAAGCTTCTTTCATTCTCGGTCCTTGTGAATTTATTGTTCTGCTCCAAACTTCAGGTAAAGGTTGTGTCTACACATATGATGCTGTTGGTTCGTATGAGAGGGTTGGATATAGCTCCCAAGGTTCTGGCTCCACACTCATTATGCCTTTTCTAGATAACCAACTGAAGTCTCCCAGTCCTCTTTTATTGCCTGCCCAGGTTTGTTATTAATTTGAATATTTAACATCACATTCTTCAGTGCTTTTATTCTTATATGTTTCTGCTTAAACATACGTGCTCTCCACAGGATGCTGTTACTCCTCTTTCAGAATCTGAAGCAGTTGATTTGGTCAAAACTTGCTTTGCGTCAGCAACAGAGAGAGATATATACACTGTAAGCAAATTTTACTTCACACTTTGCCTCTGTTTCTGGGAAACTTCGAAGTGGGTGACAATGTGGGAAAACTTTAAATTTAGATATCCAGAATCTCAGTGTCCTGAAGTGTCCCTTTTTTCAGGATTACCTTTTTTATACTGCCGTTCAAAAATCTGAGTCTTTTACTACTCTGCAGCTTGGGCTGGGGTTACCCTACTTACCAGACTCGTTAAAGCTTATTGATAATGCCTTAAGATTAAAAAGGAATTATGAAATGTCTATTTATTTATTTTCCAATGTAGAGTCAGGAAAAATGCTTCTGAGAAGAGTTCTCTCTCTCACACACACAGAAAGGCATACTCAGGTGGGATTCACATTCACGCATGTGCCTCCTGCGTGCTGTCATATATGTGTATAATTTTTTGATTATAAAATGATGGGATAAACAGTTTTATGACTTCTATCTCCTTTTTGTTTTTTGGCTTTCTCATTGGCCAGCACTCAGTAGTAAAACATGGTACCAGAATCTTTTGATTAGGGTTCATTTGCACCTTATTCTAAACATTTCCTTGAATGTTTAACAGGGAGACAAGCTTGAAATTGTTATCCTAAATGCAAATGGTATTCGTTGTGAATACATGGAACTGAGAAAGGATTAATATCTTTGGAAACATGCTGCTGGTCAAACTAAAGTGGAGTAGGGGAATTGCATCAATCAGCTATTAGCGGCATATTTTCGGTGTTCTTTGTTATCATGGCTTCAACATTTCTTTTTTATGAATCCAGTTCGATATATATTTCGTTTCTAGTGGTTATGTTGCAGTGATGATCCCTGTAATGAACATGAGTTACTTGTTCTCAGAGACTACGATATTTGAAGAATAGGTTTGGCTAATAGTTTCATTAGGGATCATTCATCTTTGGTTCCTTTCTCCTGGTAACAAGAACTTGGTTGAGAATAAGGCGTCATTGAGATCTATTAGAAATTGAGAAAACTGGCATTGGTATCAGATTGTTAACATTTTCATTATTGATAAACATTTTACAACTAAAATATCTATATCTGAATTACACACAGATTATGTATTTTTTAAGCTCAAGAAATCAAGCAATCTTGCTTGAAAATCCTAATCTGGAGAAATTTTGTTAACATGCCCATCAGAAGTTGTTCATCGAAGCCCATCCTTTCTTCTCCAATGCCAATCGCAGCGCCTGCAATGAATAGTAGGTATCAGTTATCAGTTACTTTATCATGCAAGTGTGGGGAAAACTGCAAAGATACCCTTGAGAGCTTATCATTTACAAACTTCACCTTGACTCTCTTTCTATTGGCATCAAAATCAAAGTTTCCCAACCGTGAAGCAGATCTATATTCCACAATGGAAGCCTTCCCCGGAGGAAACCAGAACTCAACATCATCCACAAGCTATTGAAGTCAAAAATTCAGTCAGTTGTGTCATCAAAATATTTGGCCAAAAGAATTTACTCAAATTATTCTCGTTGAAGGTTGAACCGACCCCTAAGATTGGAGTTTCGTATTCCACATGCACATAATCATCATTCTTTTCCACAATTCGAGGGATAAATTTATCTGGTTTTGTTGATTCTACCTGCAGGACGAGCAATTGAAATTAAGTGATGTACTACCAATGGATAGTTTAGAAATGTTTCGTAACTCAAAATGAAGTTTTTACCACTTGAAGAAGCTCTTCCATGGCCACTTCTCTGCTAACGGGCTTTTTCCTACCACCATTGTAGTCCCTGTAAAACAAAATACACAACGTGCATCACGTTCATATAAGACCGACCAGTGAACAATTTACGATTCCCGTCGGTGCACACCACGTGCTTTATATGTATGATGTATTGATCATTTTTCAACCACCAAGTTTCCGAATAATAATAATAATAACGTTTCTTTACCAAGGTGGTGCGTAATGAGTGAAATCGCTAATGTTTTCCGAAGTAGAAATGCAGTTCTTGGTAGCAGGACACAAAGCTAGCGCTGGTTGATTCTTCTGAACTCCTAAGTAATCAGGTTTCTTCCCACTGCATCACACGGGAAATACATAAAAACTAGTTCTACTTCTGGATTTGGAAAACCAAAACCAAAACCAATTAATCAAAAGAGCCGTACCCGAGGTTGAAAATGGCACCAACTACAGCTAATTCACAGCTCCGAAGTACTATTTCCCTTCAAATTAAAAAAAATTCTACATAAGAGATATAATTTGCATTACATACACAACATTGC
>JAVXUL010005677.1:0-12667 GCA_035590515.1 Trichilia minutiflora | reverse complement strand
ACATACATACATACATACATACATACATACATACATACATACATACATATATATATATATATATATATATATATATTGTTGAGGTATGAATATGAACGTGACTATTACGTCGACGGATCCATGTCAGAGAGGGTTATTAGCTGGATCCCCACTTGTAGAGCCTCACCTTCAAGTCTTTGTAAGACAACAACACACACTAAGAGTTACGCTAAGTGGGATTCCCGACGAAAAAAATCTGATGCCTATGTCAGATATTGTGAGAGAGTGTATGGTAAATTCTGACAAAGAAAGCAGAATGAAAATGAAGAAAAAGAGACTTTTTTACCAAATACGGAGAAGAGACAAACGAGAGAGGAATATCAGCAAATAGAAAGCCAGAAAAATCTCAAGATTCGGACCTCTTCTTTGATGGAGAACTTCGCTTTATATAGCGCCCTGGAGATGTGACTAGACATCGGAGAATGGAAATGATAGGACTTTAGTGTCTTTGGGCAATGTGTGATTGCCTTTTATTAATACTGCAGCTGACGTTTCTGCCAATTCTATATCTGCTACTGTCATATTATCTAAAAATAAATGGAGGATGGGACAGACAGCTCCTAGGGTAGGGCATCTACTCTCATCATAGGGTCTGCTATATCAATGATCATTCTCATTTTTGATAACGTGGGGCGTGATTGGGGGTTCTATGGTTAGAGGCTGCATGAATATTGGTGAAGAGGAGATATTTTTTCTGAAAGGCCTCTGTGATTGTAGGCTAATTCTGCATTTTCCTGGGAGATGGGTGAGCTCATCCTGAGGCAGACATGGATTCTCTGAGGCTCACGGTTACTACCTACTTAAGAGCTTCAATTATTGGTATCTGAGGGCTGTGGCGTGTCTCTGAGTCCCGAGTGTAAACCACCTGAGGATCACTGGATGCCCCCAAAGGGCGGTATGTGTTTATCTAAGAAATTGACTCCTTGAGGCTTGAGAGGATGAATCCCAGGGGCGGGAGACCGGACTCCCCCGAGAGGTTGGCTCCCTAAGGCCTGAGGTCAGGTACACCTAGAAGGCTGAAATACTTAGGGCAAAAGTGCCACGTTTCTTTCTAACGAGGTCCCACGTGTCACTTGCATATTTTTCTCAAATAAATAGTCCCCCAGTTTCTGGTGTAAGACTCGTAGAGTTTATGCCAGAAACTCTTAATTGGATCAATTTGGCTCTTGGGGGTGGGGGAAACTCTATAAGACCTGAGGCGAATTTTTACTGTGAAGGGATATTTGCTGAGATGGTTAGAGTGCCTCAGACATTACTCCATTCATTGAAAACCTTACTTAACGGAGCCGTTTGGCATTGGGTAACCTATCTTCTCTCAAGGTCATTTATTCTTCCTCATTAAATGCTATATGTAAGGGGTCATGTCATACAGCTGTCCCTGAGCTTGTGGTGCTTTGTACTTCAAAAAGATTTGAATACTCAATTATGAATAGACCACGTGTTAGAACCCTGATGGCGGGTATTCAACTGTTTCTTGAGACGCAGAGACATTGAAGGGTGTTGGACACATGGCCATCCCCTGTCCTTTCAGATCAATGGTAGAGATTGGTCCTTTCCCACTATAAATACTCTTCTTTCTCAGCTGTCATTTTCACCTTTCTATCTCCTGTGAAATCTCTGACTCTGGTGCTTTCTAATTCTCTTTCTACTTTGATTTTTACTATTGCTTCCTTGTCTTTTTTTTTCTTGTGTGTTTGCAGGTGCTCGTGCTCGAGTCCTTCTTTGCTTGTTGCTGATAGACATCTCACCTTCGCTAAAAAGGTAAAAGGGATTGGGGTCTCTTTTAAATTTTTGAGAATATTCGGGCCTTTACGTATCTCTGATTTTTCATGGTCAGGAATATGGTAGACAAAAACAAGTTATCCAACACCCCCGTTAGTGGTCAGGAAGAAGCCGAGGATCTCATCAGGCCCCAAGAGTCCGGTAAAGATAGAAGGAGTGCTTCTTAGTAGGCTCAAGCAAGGGGGCTCAATGAGACAGATTGGTTCATCTCAACATGACTGAGACGGACCTGCTGACTTTCAGACAGACTTTTGGTATTCATGATAGCGTATAGCTGAGGGTATCACGTGGGAGTGAGGTCCCAAGTAATATGATACCAGGAAAAATTGCGTTTAATGAGGAGCACTTGCTACTGGGGACCTGTCTTCCCTTGTAGAATTATTTTATCAGGCTCTTTGAAGCCTTCGGAATCCCGCCCTACCAGTTTACCCTGAACAGCTGGAGGATCTGAGCGGGTTATTCGTGCTGAGCTTTCTTAAGGAGAGTTCCGCCCCGACTCCTGACAAAGTATTACATTTGTACTCCCTTATAAAGAATACCAGCCAGTATCTTGGGTAGTACTTCCTTCAAGTTCGTGGAAGGTTCCATTCCAGAGTGAAGGGCACTCCTTCCTATAACAAGGACTGAAAAGATCGCTGGTTTATCGCTAGCGGAGATTGTACCAAGCCTTCTCCCTGCTCGCTTCCTCCCTCCTTTCAGGAGCCTGGTAAACATATAATAGATATTTTTACTATTTACTAAGGAGAGAGTTATACTAATACTGACAGGTCTTCTATTGCAGTCATTGGAAAGAACTAGGCGGACATCCTGATAGGTGTTTAAAACAAGCTCCTAGAGATTCCCATTATGAATATCAAGCAGTTGCTGAATGTGAACAACATGATCACCTCAAGGTTGGCATCTAAAACGGTGTCCAAAATTGAGCTCTCTAAACTGAGGACTCAGATGAATAAAGGTAAGGCATTCTTAAACTGTTCTTTTCAACTGGCTTTTTTCCTTTCATTTTGATGGCTAATCATGTCTTCTTTGGTGTAGAGGTAGGGATCAAAAAGACATTGGTGGACAAGAGAAGGTCTAGCGATGTCCTAAGGAGCATGCTCACAAAGGGGGTCTTTAAGACTCTTAAGGTTGCTGACCCGAAGACAAAGGTCCCGGGTGATAAAGAGAAGGGTCGATAAAGGGGGACCCTAAGAAGACTCCCGAGAAGGAGGGAGGGAAGAAAATCGTCCACCCCAAGAAGAAGGGCATCTCCTTCAAGGAACCAAAGAAGGAGCCAGAAAAACGTCCCCAAAAGGTTAACCTAGTCCTGGCCAAAGATAAAGGGAAAAGGCCATTGGATGAAGGCCTGATTGAGGTGAGGAAGAAGCAAAAAGTGGACCTCTCTCCTCACCCAACTGACGGTCAGTCAAAGAGTGTTCTGGACCATGTGACGGGAGCGACAGTCCCCTAGGTCCGAGGATAAAACACGTAAGAGGCCTCGGGTTAAGGCAAAAAGCAGCAAGCCGACCCAAAAAGATTTTTGGATGATAAACCATCGAGCTCTGAGGATGAATAAGGGTGATGGGAGCCTCCTCTTTTTGTGATAAAGGACCCGTTCTAGGTCACTAAGGAAAATACTGAGGATATAGACGGGATTTTTATAGAGGACCTCCCCGAGAGTAAAATGGAGAATTTTGGGTTCTTCCTTCTCCTGGAAAATTCTGCCACAGAGGTAATCTCGCCAAAGAGGGGTAAAGATATGGTAAGCGTCCCTCCAGAAGAGGCTCTCAACTGGTTGAGCGTCTTCTCTCACCGGGTAAGTCTTTTTCTCCCTTGAGTTTTTTTGTAGTTTTTCTTTGTTTTGGATATACTGACCACCCTTGTGTCTTTCCTTAATCCAGAATGCCTACATGCTGAACCTCTTTATCGACGACTTCAAGAATGCCCTTGCTGTCAGGAAACAAGCATTCGAAATCGTGAAGAAGTTGAAGAAGAGGGCCTAGGACATGATCTCAGCCACCCAAGAGCAAGCCATTAAGGAGAGAGAGGAGTTGTCATCCAAGATTTCGACCCTGAAGGGGGAGAGGGCTTAATAGCTCAAGGAGAAGGAAGACATGCAAGGGAAGCTGTCGGTCGCTGAGACCTAGTCTAAGGCCCTGAAGGCCCCAAGCGACCTTACTGAGCGGGCTAGGGAAAGGGTCACTGGTCAGTTTAATAAGTTGAATGAGCTATACCAAACCTTAAAGGAGGAAGATAATTGTCAAAAGGGGGAGTACTCAATAGTTCTGTCAGAACTAATAAAGTCGGAGGACAGGAGAAATTTCCTGACAGAGGAGCTTCGGGTGTTGGGAGAGGTGCACAAAAACTTGCAACAGTCCTCTAAAGAGCAGAGAAAGAAGTTAGAAGAGGTGTCGACTCAACTTGTCAATCTGTACAACGAGGGAGTTGATAAAGGCATAAACTTGACAAGCCGTCTCTTCCTCCAGGAGTACCCGGAGTTGGATCTGCACTGATTATTTAACCAGTTGAGCCGCGACATCCCAGGAACCTTTGGGACTCATTCTCAAGATGATCCTCCTGCGGCCTAGGTAAGCAAGATGGTTGCTGATGACGAAAGACTGAAGGATGAAGTTCACTTCGTTAACACAATAAAAAGTCTTTCTGAGGCAGTCGCAGGGGGTACTGAACCACCAGCCTCCCAGGATCTACCAGTAAACCAAGAAGATGCTCCTCCTTCCCGAGCTGCTCACGATGAAGAAATCCCTTCAATGAGAGAAAGAGAAGAAAATCCTCTAGCCCCTTAGATGCTTGATGAAAAAGTCCCTTCTACCCCCTGAATAGAGGATGTACTGGTGGAGATATTAGACTGAGGATGAAAAAGGCCTCCCACTGAGTATTTTAGGACTTAGAATATATATTTTTTATAAAAATTCTTTATTGTCGTGATCTTTAGGGTTGATTCATTTGTATGTACTATATAAACATGTATAATCTCAATTCTTTATCAAATGAAAAGAAATCTTACCCATTTCTGTATGTCTCTCAGGCTAGCTTTCTTCTTTACTTAACTAATTCTAAAGAGGCTTTAATCATAACTTAAGCACAAATCAGCTAAGCGAACGGTTACTGACCATGCTTCGAGAATGGCAATAAATATTTCGGGTTGAGTAGTACGTTTAGGGAGCCTTGAAGCTTGACTTCACCCGAGACCCTAAAAGCATTCTCAACTAGGGTCAGAGGTTTTCAAATGTCTTCATTTGATGTACTTTGGAGCTTAACTCCATTGGAGACCCTAGGACCATTCTCAACTAGGGCCAGGGGTCTTTAAGGGCTTAAAGTCATTCTGGACATTAGAAGATGACCTGGCACCATTAGGGATTACTGCCCCTTAACCACAAATCAAGTCTTAAACTCTTGGGATGCCTGACTTGAACTAAGGATTTATACAAACTTGGGATAAACAGGACCTGACATTTCTAGGGATTACCACGGCTTAATCACAAACCAGGTCTTAGACTATCAGGGTGCTTGACTTGGACTAAGAATTTATATAAACTTGGGCTGGACAGGATTTATAACTCTGAAAAGACCTGATACCACCCAGAATTATCACACCTTAATCACAATCCAGGTCTTAAACTCTTGGGATGCTTGATTAGACCAATGATTTATATGAACCTAGGTTGGGTAAGATTTTTAACTCTGAAGGGACCTGACACTGTCAACGATTACCGTGCCTTAATCACAAATCAGGTATTAGATTCTCGGATACTTAATTAGACTAAAGATTTATACGAACCTGGGATGAACATGATTTTTAACACTGAAGGGACCTGACACTGCCAGGAATTATTGCTCCTTAATCACAAATCAGGTTTTAGATTCTTGAGATGCTTGATTAAACCAAGGATTTATACGAACCTGGGATAGACAGGATTTTTAACTCTGAAGGGATCTGACACTGCCAGGGATTACCGCGCCTTAATCATAAATCAGGTCTTAGATTCTCGGGATGTATGATTGAACTAAGGATTTATTTGAACCTAGGTTGGGAAAGATTTTTAACTCTAAAAGAACCTAACACTACCAGGGATTATCTTGCCTTAATCACAAATCAGGTCTTAAACTCTTGGGATACCTGATTAGACCAAGGATTTATGCGAACCTAAGATGGATAAGATTTTTAACTCTGAAAAAACCTGACACTGCTAGGGATTATCGCGCCTTAATCACAAACCAAGTCTTAAATTCTCAGGATGCCTGATTGAACCAAAAATTTATGCAAACCTAGGCTGGACAGGATTTTAAACTCTAAAGGGACCTGACACTGTCAGGGATTACAGCGCCTTAATCATAAACTAGGTCTTAAACTCTCGGGATGCCTGATTGGACCAAGAATTTATGTGAACCTAGGCTAGATAGGATTTTTAACTCAACTAGGGTCAAGATATTTTAGGACCCGTGGCTAACCTTAACACTAGAAAGAGAATACTGAGGCAGCTGAGACTCTGGGAGATGCTAAGAAAGATGCAAACGTTCCATTTTATTTATACAAGAAAATACAAATGAATATTACAAGTGTGCCGACCTAAGGAGAGGCTCTCTCAGGGACAATACTTTTTCTGCATCCCTGGTTTCCACACTTTGGTTGGGGTATTATCACCGAGTTGAACTAGTCTGTATGTTCTGGGTATAACAGTCTGAACCACTTAGTAAGGACTTTCCCAGTTAGTGCTCACGAAACCTTTGGAGTCTATCCAAAAAAAATCCCCCTGAGATGACCATGATGCGGTGTGGACCCTGATCATCTTTATTTTTCTAATACTGTCTAGCTCTCGGGGAAGTTTGTGAAGAATCCATAGCACAGTGGTGAGATAGCCATTTTTAACTAGTACCTCGATCCAATTGCACAAACCTTCACTTGGTGTAGCCGCCTTTTTTGTGGAATTTGGAGGACTGACCCTTATTCTTCTCTGGCACCCGTTCCTCCATATTTTGGGGGTGTGATGCTGAGAGTCGCCAACTCACGGCATGCTCATAAATTTTTGATAAGAGAGGTTTTGGGGGAGTGAATTCCTGAGCAGTTGTCTGTTCAATTTTTTCGAGAGGATTCCTTATTGGAGGGGGTCTCGGGGTTTTTTGTCCCTGCATGATTTGAGGAAATGATATTCTTGCTATCTATCAATTCTTTCTGTGTTCCTATTATTATACCTAGGGTTTCAGTGATGGCTTCTCTTACCTTTCTGTTGATCGTTCTGCAGGGGCCTTCTGCTACTTGGGATCACCCGAGCTTCTTCAGGAGTGCTCAGGTTTTGGATGGTGGTCGTCATCCCCTTAAACTCATTTTTGAAGATGGTCGCCAGTTGATTGAAGTTGCAGATGCTGGCAGGTGGCAGTCTCTTATACCAACGCCTAGCTGGCCCTTCTAGAGTCAGGTAAAAAGGTTGGTACATTTATAATTCTATCAAGCCCTGTATTAGCATCATCTTTCTGAACGTGTCTATATGCAAAGAGGGATCAGCCTTCCCAGAGTAGACAGTTAGCTGAGGCATCTTGAATTTTTTGGGAAGGCGTAATGCCAATATTTTCTTCGAGAGGGGAGACGCAAAAGTGAAAACAGGGCTCCCTCAATCCTTGGGTCCTCCCTCTGAGCAGGAACGCTCTGTGCTCCCATTTTCTGTAACACCTTTCTTACGCAGTCTTCTATCTCTTTCCTATCAATAGTTGTTGTGACTTTCCTTTCTCGGGCATATTTCTCGTTGAGGTAAAAACTCATGTTAGTGGGAGCCAAATTGTGCTCCCCTTTCCACTCACTCATCTCTCGGTGATGTCCTTTGAGATTATATCTCTTCCCTGCTCCTGCCCTCCATAAATTCTGAAGGGAGTGTCAACCTCCTGAGGCACTCTGGGTTCATCCACTAACCTTTCTGTTGCTTTGACCTTTCCCTTTTGTAAGGCCGTCAGCTTGGGTGTGGATGCATAGCCATGCATTTCCCTGAAGCTCTGAATTTTCTCCACATGATCACCTCGGGGGCTTCGATTTTTCTGCTCCCCAGGAGGAAATGACATTCTTTCCTCTTCTGGGGCAACTGATTCCCTGGCCCTTTCCTCTCTTGGGGCAACTGGTTCTTTGGTCAACTGTCGTTTGATTTCCAAGAGTTCCCTTTCTAATACTTTGGCTTTGTTAGGCAGGAGCCTTTTTGTGCATTCACTCCCAGGCTAGGGTTTTTCTCGTGTGAGTGGGGCTTTCCCTCCTTCTTGGGCAATACCTTTGCTAGAACCTCTGTTTCCTTGCATTCGTCCTACTATTTGACTTCATCAAGACTTCGAGATAACGTTTTCTCTTTCCTCATCAAACGATGTTTCGATGGCTTTTTGTTAGATTCCCACATACTACGTCAGCTGTTGAGGTATGAATATGAACGTGACTATTACGTCGATGGATCTATGTCAGAGAGGGTTATTGGTCGGATCCTCGTTTGCAAAGCTTCACCTTTAAGTCCCTGCAAGACAACAACACACTAGGAGTTACATCGGATGGGGTTCCCGACAAAAAACTCTGATGTCTAAATCAGATATGGTGAGAGAGTGTATGGTAAATTATGGCAAGGCAATCAAAATGAAAACGAAGAAAAAGATACTCTTTTATCAAATACGAAGAAGAGGAAAATGAGAGAGGAATATCAGCAAATAGAAAGTCAAAAAAATCTCAAGATCCGGACCTCTTCTTTGATGGAGAACTCCGCTCTATATAGCGCCCTGGAGATGTGACTAGGCATCAAAAAATGGGAATGATGGGACATTAATGCCTTTGGACAATGTGTGACCGCCTTTCATTAATGTTGCAGCTGACATTCTTATCAATTTTAGGTTTGCTACTGTCATATTATCTGAAAATGGACGGAGGATGAGATAGGTAGCTCCTAGGGCAGGGCATATACTCCCATCATATGGTCTGTTATATCAGCGATCATTCCCATTTTTGGTAGTATGGGCGCGTGATTGGGGGCTGCATGAATGTTGGTGAAGAGGAGACATTTTCTCTAAGAGGCCCCTGCGATTGGTAGGCTAATTCTACACTTTCTTGGGAGATGGATGAGCTCATCCTGAGGCGAACATAGATTCCCTGAGGCCCACAACTGCTACCTGCCTGAGAGCTTCAACTGCTGGTACCTACGGGCTGTGGCGTGCCTCTGAGTCCCGAGGGTAAACCACTTGAGGATCACCAAACGCTCCCCAAGGGTCGTACGTGTTTGCATGAAAAATCGACTCCCTGAAGCCTGAGGCGGATTTACCTGAAAGGATGAATCCCAAGGACGAGAGACCGGACTCCCCCGAGAGGCTGGCTCCCTGAGGCCTGAGATCGGGTACACCTGAAAAGCTGAAATGCCTAGGACGAAAGTGTCACGTTTCTTTCTGACAGGATCCCACGTATCACTTACATATTTTTCTCATATATATATATATATATATATATATATATCATGTTTGTCGAAGACATTTCTTATTATATATAATGGATAATCATATCTTGTATATATACGATTAATGCATGTAAATAACTAGACAAAAGATCACAACCACTTGAACTATTTGTCTTGGACTATTAATATATCTTATTGTAAACTACACATTTACATTCAAGAGAGCATTGACACTAGGTAAACATTCTCATGTATATTTGTTTTGCATCCTATATTTGAATATTTCAACTAATATTAATCGATATAGCATTAATAATAATGACCTTACTATGTCAAAGTTTAAATATTACTAAATTAAATTTAAATAAATGTACACTGACATATTAGAAATTGTTTGCTAAAAATTATAAAGATTATACAAAGATATAATCCCATTTTTTACTTAAACATTATCATATGAAATTTGTGATAGAGTCCATAAATATTGCATACATTTAATAAAATAAACTAAAATATTATTTATGTTATTTTGTATTACAATTGTAATTATTCTTAAATCAATCAACAAATAGTACACAACATTATAAGTAATTGACAAAAAGGGTACCATAAATTCCATTACTTTATAGTAACCATAATTCCATGGGTTCGATTGCATATGAAATAATAAACTTCCTGCTTACAACCATATCATCCCAGTTAGTATCCAACTTCATATGTATGATACAATGTGGCAATGACTTCTTATACATTTGCATAATTAAACAAGAATATATCAAATATTAATTAATACTTCATATAAATTTAAACTATAAACTATACAAAAAGTAAAAAACAACAACAAATTCAATTGATAATAAATAACATATTATCGAACAATTCCCTAGTTCGAATAAAGTGGTATTGGTTCTTGATAGGTAACACGATTGTGTTTAATATTGTGACACCTGCTACATAGTTCCTAACCACATCCACTTTTTTTGAAGGAGTATGTAATTTTCTTCAATGACCAGAAAGAACTCTCACTTAAGGCATCTTAACAACCATTTAACGCACTTCAATTGGCACAATCCATTATGTCTCATTCCTATCGAATAAATAAATTTTGCGTATACCATCAAAAGTGCTTTGTCACTATAATACGTTAAGTATATCTTATGGTAATCATATCTTGTATGTCTATATTCTGTAAGGGCATAAGCATACTGTAGTTACTATAAATCAAATCATCTATAACTACATCTTCTAACTTTGAGATCCACAAACTAGTCATTTCCTTTAATTTTTATCACAAACTCAAACCTAAATATGAGCGTCATATCACATATCCAGGACAATTTAATCTGTTCATTAACAATTGGCTGTGTCGTATCAGTTAAATATGGTTCTTTTACATTAGCTACCTCTCTTCGTTCATAAAACTATCGTTGTAACACGCATCTTATGAACTCAACCAATAAAGTAATAAAGAGATGTTATGTATATCTTAACAAGGAGTTAATACTTTCGACAATATTGATTGTTATCATCTCATATCTTCGTGATGAAAAATATGATCTAACTCACTTATGAAACTCGACTTTGTGCTCTAAATAGTTAATAAATCCAGATGTATTATCCTTAATTTGTCAATATACCGATTGAAATTGGATATTTGATATACTTTTATTATAAGGAAGTAACCTTACTTGAACAGGTCTATCATCCAAGTCCATATATTGAATTTTGCTTTGACATTTTCAGCTACATAATAAGTTCAAAATCTGTAAGTTACTTCAGAAAAAATTGAACTTATTCCTTTTTTGATACTATTATGCCAATCTAAAATGAACATCAACTTATCTATCGACCCAATGACTTGTCAAACCTTCAATAAAAATCATTCCTATGATGCATCATTTTCTAAATCAATAACTCCAAATGTCAATATGTATATTTGATCATTACTATCAAGTGCTGATGTAACCAACAAAGTACCACAAAATGATCTTTTCAAAAATGTGCCACTAATGGCGATAATCGGATGAATAACTGTCCAAAATCCTCAGATATAAGCACCAATAGATATGAAAAAGTATAGAAAATGGTCTTCGTTGTCCCGTTCTATAGCCTACACTGTACTTGGATTCTCTCTTGCAACACATGACAATATGTTGCAAGTGTTTGAAAAGACATTTCTAGATTGCCATACATAAGCATCAGTGCTCCTTCTTTATCAAGCTATACCTTATGATATGATACCCTAACTCCATATTCTTTTTGGATATCGTTAATAATATTCCATGAAGTGTAAATATAATTACCATCTATAAACTTATCTCACACTGTCAGTATAATAATACCATTAGTTACTTGACGATGTCCATCCTGTAGTTGATCAATTACATATGTATGCATCATATCCAGATCTAAATGAATGACTCAAAAATATGAGTAGCCACCTGTCTTAATAATCCATATAAGCTATTTATAAGAATTCACTATACATCTCAATTCATATTGATTAATAATAGATTTGTAAGTCTTTAGCTGAAAGTACTTTTTCATTGCTATTAAGCTTAGCCATTCCTGTTTCAAGTTAAAAATTTAGCCAGCATAAACATTACTATCATCATTTATTGATAATGCATCCTATACATTCATCGTTATCACTAGTAGAATAGAAAACAAATGTTAAGTGATTTAATCTGACATTACTAGAATTTCTATTGAGTTGTCGGGATTATATGGCATATCATAAACATCTTATGCTTGGTTAGATTCTTCATTATAATAATTTAGTCCACCTTTAACCCTAAGGAAAATATTGAGGGTGTTAAATTATGATTGAGTGTCAATATAATCTTCTATACGATCATTATTGTATCATACAAGAGAATAATCCAAATCAATAGTGACCTCATTACCTAAAATTGAAGGAGAATTCTCTAAACTATGTCTACCGATTGACTCATATCTTGGTAGGATAATAGGAGATGTATAGTATAGTTTGCTACCTTTCAAAGATAGAAATTATTGTGTATAAAATCCCATTATGAACTGTGTTGGTTATGCACGATTTACAAGCTTAATAGTTAATATTGTCCCCTACTATCATTCATACAGATATTATTGACAGCAATGAAAGCTTCAAAGTCTGATTCAATTATAATATCAATTGATATAACAGGTAGAATACCTGAATCTATGACCTCTATATAGTTGTTCTTATCCTAACAGTTATTTCTTCTCGATTAATTTGAAATAACTTGTATAATATCTTTAAAAACTATTCATAGGTTATTAAGTGGTGCACACATAAGCATCTTATAGAACCTTCCATATAATACTCTATACCATCCGATTTTTTTTCTTATAAACATCTGTGTTGTATAAATATTGGGATTCGATCAACCATATCTGCATTACAATCAATTTTAAATTACTACTATGTAAACACCCCC
>JAVXUL010005666.1:0-12667 GCA_035590515.1 Trichilia minutiflora | reverse complement strand
CTGGTTATTCACCATTTGAGATAGTTTATGGATTTAACCCTTTGACGCCTTTGGATTTGTGTCCTTTGCCATTACATGAGTTATCTAGTAGGGATGGACAACATAAGGCCGAATTGGTGAAGAACATTCATGAGACGGTAAGACAGCAAATAGAGAAACGGAATGAAGCAAATGTGCGCCGAGCTAATCAAGGGCGGAAGTTGATGCGATTTGAGCCTGGAGATTGGGTTTGGGTGCATTTTAGGAAGGAGAGGTTTCCTAAGCAACGGAAATCCAAGTTGGATCCTAAAGGCGATGGGCCATTTCAAATGCTTGAAAGAATTAATGACAATGCCTATAGGATTGATTTGCCAGGTGAGTATCAAGTGTCTGCTACTTTTAATATTGTTGATCTCTCTCCATTTGATAATGTAGGGACTGATTCAAGGACGAATCCTTTTGAAGAGGGAGGGAATGATACAACTAGCCTTGGCAAGGAGGTTCAACGTCACAATACACAACAAGACAAGCTACACATGCCTAATGGTCTAATTACAAGGCAATAAGTTTCAAGGCTTAAACAAGCAATACAAGCTTTTGTTCAAAGCCAAATAACAAGTCAAATACTTGAAGAGGCTAAAACATCCATGAAGGAACACCAAGGCATGCCCAAGCTTGTAACTTTATTAGAGCAGGCATATGAAGGGGCTAGTATTTAGCCAATTTGGAAGACAAGCCCAATACTTCTCTTTGAGAAGTATTTTACAATAAATTAGGCTTATGATTTTCTATCTTTAATTAGGCTCAAGAACATGTTAAGGGACTGGATATTTATTAAAAAGCATTGGCCTTTATTAAAAGTCACATAACTTCGTTTATTTTAATTAGTTTGTTAAGTATTAGGCCTTTGGGCCTTATTTTTGGGTAATTACTTAGGATTAGTCTAGTTTTCATTAAATGGGCTTGCAAACCCGTTTTCATATTAGGGTTCAGATATGGACAAGGGTATTTAAACATTCTTTATCCTTGTAAACATATATTATTATTATGATTAATGAAAATTTTATATTTGTTCTTTAAGAGAGGCGTGTTATCTTCTTTGTTACTTCAAGAAATTGGTTTGCTTAATCAAGTAAGTGGCTTGAATGTGAATTAATTTCTGTTTTTTATCTTTGAGATTAGGTCTCAAACATATGATTTGGGGTTTGATCTAGCATGTTTAATTGAATAGAAAGTTGGAGATTTGATCAATAGGATTAGGGGGTTTCAAGAACTCAGATTTCTTGGAGTTTCCACATCACTAAGGGTCTTTAGTAGCTTATAGAACTACATCGTTTTGAGACTATATGGACCATGTCATTTGAAGCTGGCTACTCGAACCACGTCATCCCCAAGAAGACCTTATGCCAATGAGACCACGTCATATCTATGATAAGGATGTATACAGCTTGAGGAATCATATTAAGCTGAGGCTCTTTGGACTTTATTGTCCAAGGTCAGTTTTAGGGATCACGTCATCCCCAATCTCATTCATGTACGGGACCACGTCGTCTATGATCCGAGACCGTGTATTACTTACGATTTGTTTTACTTTTCATTATTTTTTGAATCGGATCATTAAATGGATAGACCTGTTAATTTTCTCTGATTGTGTATACAGTTTACGTTAATGATCAATGAGATTAATATGTTTGCATTATATTTTTGTCTTCTTGCAATGAACATATTTATTACGACAGCACATTTATTATGTCAGATTTTACTGCATATTGTCCGACATGATCTTATAATATTTGATGAAATTTGTCTAAGTCATATGCTCGGATATCCAGATTAAGCTGATCTTATAGTATTTGATGAAATTTATCTAAGTCATTTGCTTGGATATACAAATTGAGCTGATCTTATAATGTTTGATGAAATTTGTCTAAGCCATATGCTCGGATATTCAGATTGAGCTAATCTTATAATATTTGATGAAATTTATCTAAGTCATCTGCTTGGATATCCACATTGAGCTGATCTTATTATATTTGGTGAAATTTTTCTAAGTCACTTGCTTAGATATCTATATTGAACTGATCATACATGTGATAAAATTTTTCTAAGTTATATGCTTGGATAGGTATTTTATGTCAGATATGGTTAAAAGGAAAGAAGATTCCATATAAGTCGAGATCAAATTTAGAAAGGCAATATATCATTAAAGTATTCAATTTATACAAACCAAGACTAAAAGCTATTATTATTATTACAAGACACCTGACTCTAATTTTCTTTATTTATAACTTTTGGGACTTCTGAATTCTCGGGTAGATTGGGTCGCGGGTCTTTTACGAGGTCTGTAGGCTAATCAATGAGAGACTGGCTTATTGATGGAGGAGGATGGCTGTTGCAGCATCTGTGACAGCGACTTCTTTATCTACCTTTTGGTCGGGGACCTCGAAGGTTGGCATTTCCCGCCCCAATACCTCATATAGCCACCCGAGGTCGAGGTGGGGATATTTCTCTTTAAAAGTTTGGTAGGTTAGATCAATGACCTGATCTATATTAGCCTCCCCCCTCGGCCTCAATGGCTGACACTGCAGTCTGGATTCCCTGAGGCTTTTTGGCTATTTGCTTCCTCAGGATTTCTATCTCCGACTGTTGAAGCACTATCCGAGACTTTAGGTTAGAATTCTCGAGACTAAGTCTGGAGTGCGTAGATTCTAAGGAAGCAAGTCGACTCTTTGGCCTCCCATTGAGTTCTCTCCATGGCCAAGTTAGCCTCTGTCTTTTCTCGTTTATCGACAGTGAATGCGTTCTCTTTCTTGAGTTTCTTCATTTTGCTCGTCTCATCCTTCTTGGCATCCCACTGTCGTTTTATTTGGTAATAGGCCTGTATAATAAAACAAATTGTTAGTAAATTATGAAAGGGAAATTCTTGAACATCAAGTATTGAACTTACCTGCAAACCCCATCTATACATGAATTCTATGGCCTCGGTGTCATTCATGTTATCTAGCTTCTTGGTGATCGAAGGTGACAGGTGCTTTTCGGTGTCATTAATAATATCTAGAATATGGGAAAAGTGTTTCTGCTTTTCCTTGGGGATATTGCAGTGCCTCAGCTCGACTATTTTTGTTATCCCATAAAAATATGTATATGATTTTATAGAGCTCGTCCCCCCGATCTTTAGCTTCTTTTGCCCCTGGTCGATCGGGGGATCGTTCCTTGTCCTTTTCTGCCCCTTCTCATGTGGGGGATTCTCTATCATTATCCTCTTTCCTTTATCTTGTACAAGGATTAGGGCAGACTCAGACACCGACTTCGAGGGCCCTTGGTTTCTTCTTCTCACCACAACATTCCCCCTGCTTTGTTACTGCTTCTAAGGGGGTGTCTGTTTTAAAGTCTCAGCTGGCTTCTTCTTCTTAGCAAGCTTGCCCAGAGAGGCCAAGGCAGATGGTTTTCCAGACATTATGATCTCTGTAAAAATGTCAAGCAGAAGAGTTAATCATATTTATAGTAAAAACGTATATAATGAGATCATATATTTATGAAAAGGTTTTTACTTTGAGCAAAATTCTTTTTCTGGAGGTTTACAAAGTCTTTGCTTGGGCATGTTTTGACTAGACCCGAGGCCATGAGGTTTAAATCAAAAAGTAGGGATTTTTGATTTGAGGACATAGCCCTAGCCTGCCTAATAATTTCTAAACTACGGGGGCTCATCTCTGCCTCCCCTGCCTATGACAAAGCTTTACAAAATACGCTCAGAACAAGGAGGTGTGGCTTGAGATTCTAGTTGCCACCAATAAAGAATCATTTGTTCTTCCAATCTTTGTTGTAGGGGGGATTCCCCTTAATCGGATTAGATTTTCGAGGCCTCGCCCGAAGGTAGTACAATCCAAGGTTCTTCCTAGGATTTTTCTTGAGCACAAACATGTGCTCTAACTCTTTTATGAAGGGTGGTAAGTCTGTTATTTGCTCCTATAAAACGAACAATCCTGCTAGTGTTCTCCATCCATTCAGATTGAGCTAGTATGGAGCTATCCTCATCATGGTGAGGACTCGACAAAAATATGGTTGTAGGGGTAACCTAACCTTGAGGTAAAACAACTCCTCATTGAAGGCAACTTCACCCTTAGGAGGGTTACTGGGACTTTCATCAGCCCGGGGGCTCAGAGATATAATCTTCAGGAATCCCAAAGAATGTTGTGTAGGCCTCAAGATCGGTCTCTATAATTGTAGAGGTGAACCAGTCCTGTTCGTATGGGGACTAAACTTCTGATATTGGTGTCAGACTAGCCACCAATTTCAGGCCTTCTCCTAAGTTGTCTCCCCCAGTAACAGCCTCAGGTCTGGTCGAAGAACTGGAAGCAAAAGCCATTTCTGCCCAAAAAACAAAGGAGAAAATAGTCAATAGGGCTGTTCGGGAATCATTGACAACTTTAAAGATTTTTTATTGCTATCGAGGCTACTATATCCTATTATTCAGAGCTGAGACAATAATATGGTCTCTGATTTCCTACAAATGACGGTACTATCAGTTTTAAATGTTTATACGAGACCACTAAGTCATTCTTATTCTAACATGCTTTCTGTTCTATCTAAACCTATATTCAAAGTTTGAAAAAAGATTGCAGAAAACTAACCAGCAGGGATATATGATGAATTTACCTAATATGATGAGATAGTACATGCTTAAAAAATGGATCGCATGTTACGAACAGAAAGCTACCGAAAATCGTCAAGAAAGTGTAGAGAATGCTTTGAAAAAATGCTTGTTTTCAAATGATAACAAAGAGAGAGAAAAAAGAAGAATTCAGAGAAAAATGGGGTATTTATAGAAGAGTAAGGAGAAGACCAAAAGAACCCTGACCGTCGTATGTGATCCAACGGATAGGGAGATGCCACGTCATTCGAATCTAAAAAGTCAAGGGTCATGTCTCTTCAAATTTGAATTCAGATGAGGCCTACCACTTCAACTAAATTATTACGGCTTGAGGATCATGGTCTCTCAGTCTGTCCCTCAATTGAAAAATGCCACGTGACTGACGGTTACGTTTTCAAGAGGGATAACTTAAAGATGACGGTAATAATTACGGCGTGACATAATAGCTGAGCAGTCGTAATAGTTTTTAATTAAAAACTGGGAGGCTTAATATTTGGGTATTTTCACTAAGGCCCAACCTACAGGCTCAGGCCCATCATACAGACATACTCCTTCCCATAAACCCCTGAATATGACGACATTCCGAGACCTCTTCTTACAATACTGAAAATAATAGAATTATCTCGGGTAAGTCATTCGAGGTCATTAATCAGAGAATCTTTCTCGGACTATTCATTGTCAGAAACAGCTATCCGAGACTCCATCACGGGGGGTTCAATCATACATAGACTGTGCATGACATCGGAGCCTCAGGACACCTGTAACATGGACAGCATCTACAACACTGCTATATGGTGTCAACAAAGTCCTGACACATCTTTAGAAAGCAAATTGGGACTTGGGTCCTCGGGGAATCTGGAAGTTAAGTCTCAGGAAATCTAGAGGCTCTATCTCAAGGAATATGTGCTTAGGTCCTCGGGGCATACATGGTAGGGGCAGTACCATAACATCCACGTCCCGTAATTTTCACAGCAAGCTTTTAGGATACGTTAGCTGTACAATGACACGTGTCTATAGGTACGAAATTCTATGATTCTAATATAACTGAATCCAGGAATAATAGGAGGTACATTCTAACTTTTAGAGAGAACATTTTTATTGACTCACATAATACACAGTAGAGAGAGAAACACCCAGACACACATGATTCTTTGAATTTTTCCTTTGATTTCGTCTCGCTCTCTTCACTCGCACATACAAGCAAAACCCTCACTGACTTAAGCATCAGAGGGTTTTCGTCAACAAACTGGCTTTACCCTTAAGGTTCCCATTGTTTTGCAGTTTACAGAATCGAAGCACAAAGAAAAAGACAAGCTGGTGTCAGAGGTTGAAGACGACCACAATTTCCCGCATCAACACCATCATTTTTTTATTCAAGAAAGAAAGTAGTATTAATTATGAATTTTTATTAATATTAGTTAATTCAACTAGTAGAATAATTTTAAATCGGATTATGATTTAAATATCCAATGTTAGAAATAAGGACGGAGACTAATGTTATTTATGTTATTGGCATTTGTTTGTTGTTTATAAAGAACATTCCTTTCTTTGTTTCTCAATTATGCGACAAAAATCAAAGAAAATTCAACTTGGAATAATTCTTATAGCAAAGCCAAGGCAAGGCAAAACCTCGCCTTCTTATTGGTTTTGAGGTCCCTTTTCTTTTTCCCCGTCCACCGACTACATGTAGATAAACACACTACTTCGATTTCACATTTTATTGTGGATTTTAATAAAAATTGAGCACTACTTGCATTAAAAATTTAAAAACTATTATAATTAAAAATTTATTTAAAAATGACCATTCTCACTATTTTTGAACCAAAATATCTTTGATAATCAACTTTTAACAAATAAATACTCTATAATTAACATTTTCTCTCCACTTCAATACTTCAAATCTCTATATCTCTATACATTTTTATCCATTATTCCTCCCTACCTTTCATAGAAATCACGATCTTTATTATAAAAGTTAATGTTTTTATAGTTGATATTTTTAATATTTTACAAACATCATTTCTAATTTTACAAAGATGATCAATTTCCTAGTATGAAAGATTTCCTTCATGCTTGGAACTTAACTTTAGAGTTAGAGCATTTCTTCATGCTCTAATGTTAACTTCTGAGCAAAAAAAAATATTCTTCATACGTGGAAATTATATTTTTGTTCTTGCTTGAGGTCATATATTTTTAGTGCATTAAAATTATCTATTTTTTTTTTCATTTACTAGGTTTAGAGGTTTGTGGGAATCACCTTTGAACAGTGGTAAGATATATACTAATAAAGGAATCATGTCATTTTATGTAGATTCAAATATCATTTATAAACAATTTATGTAAATATTGTATAATATATATGAGATTAATCTTGCTAAGTACAGAATTAGGATCAAAGCTATAGTTATGGAGAGTATTCAACTATTAGTGGCACCTTAGATTGCTGTGGATATTGTTGAAAAATATAAAAGAATAAAAGAATAATGATGGTAAGAGATTGTTTAAACACCTATCAAAATAAGAAGTAAATTAAGTTAAAAGAAATGAAATGAAATAATAGAATTGGCTAGAGAGAAAGTGAAAGAATTCTTAAATTAAAAAATGAATTATGTGTTACAAAATCAAAGAGTGAGCTTGCCTTTATATAGACAAGCTTCAAATAGCTAGGAACAACCCTTTACATGCACCAAACAGCCAGGTACGATAATCTAAAGCATACAATTTGGATTTCAAAAAATTAGTTATTATTTTGTCTTCTAGCAACTAGCTTTTCCGTCACTTGATTTGGGCTCATGGGCTTCCTTAGATGGCTTTGGGCTCTCTAAAATATATATTTGGAGTGTACAAAATATGGAGATCCATCAATACCTACTTTGATGTATGGAAACCAGAGGCCAAATCTTGAACATTACTCATTTATTCAACCAAATCTATTTCAACATCTTTAATATATTTATTATCTTCAATAACATGGGTCTTAAGAGTGGCATATATGTCAAGGAATGGAATGCATACCAAGATGGTACAAATCCTAATAAAATCAAGAAACCGATGCAAGACGGTCACGGCCTTGGCACGGATCTTGAGATAAAACATTTTCCATTATAGCCTTAATTTCAACACTCCCTCTCAAGCTAGGCTTGAAGAGGTTCTTCAAATGTAGTTTGCTAATCATATCTTCAATTTTCTATTTGGTTGGAGCCTTGGTGAACATATCTGCTAACTATTCCTCACTTGGAACATAAAGAGTGCTAATGATCTTGTTCTGGACCTTTTCTCTAATAAACTGACAATCTATCTCTATGTACTTTGTTCTTTCATGAAAAACTGGATTCTCTGCAATATAGATTGCCACTTTGTTGTCACAGAACAACTTTATTGGTACTTCAGTTTCAAAGCCCAAGTCTCTGATTATGGCGTTCAACCATATTAGTTCCAAATAATGGATGCCATGGCATGGTACTCTACTTCTGCACTGGATCTTGCTACCACACTTTGTTTCTTGCTCTTCCATGTTACTAAGTTTCCTCCTACAAATGTACAGTAACTAGTTGTAGATTTTTTGTCTTCAACATCATCAGCTCAATCTGCATCACTATAGGCAAGAACTTCATGGTGGCCATTCTTCATCATGTTCAGGCCTTGTCCAGGAGTTCCTTTGAGATAACATAGGATTCGGTTCACTATAGTTATGTGCTTGTTAAGAGTTTTTTGCATGTATTAGCTTACCTGATTCACAGCAAAGCAAATGTCAAGGCGAGTAATAGTAAGGTAAATAAGCTTACCTGCTACCCTTTGATATTATTTAACATCTTGAAGCAGTTCTTCCTCCTTTTTTTTTCCTTTGATCCTTGTCCTTTCTCTTGTAAGTGCTCTCAATTAGAGTGGATGCTTGCTTAGCTCCTAATTTACCTGTTTCACAAGGGAGATCAAGTGCATATTTTCGTTGGGATAGAAATAGTCCATTCTTAGAATGTGCAACTTCTACATCTAAGAACTATCTTAAGTATCTCAAGTCTTTAATGTCAAAAACAGATTTGAGATATGCTTTAATACTATTGATTCCATGCAAATCACTACCAGTAATAATAATATCATTCACATAAATAATAAGCAAAACTATAATGCCATGCTCAGAATGCTTTGTGAATAAAGATGAGTCAGCTTCACTTTTGGTGAAAGATTGGCCTTTTAATGTATCATGAAGTTTAGAGTACCAAACTCTAGGTGATTGTTTTAGACCATATATAGCATTTTTGAGTTTACATACATGAGATTTAGAGATGGTCTCACCATACCCTTTTGGGATTCTCATGTAACCTCTTCTTCCAATTCACCTTAGAGGAATGTATTCTTCACATTCATTTGTACTAAGGGTCAATCATAGTTCATAGCCATTGAAATAAAAAACATAATGGTATTCCTTTTAGCCACAGGTGCAAATGTTTTAGTGTAATCTATACCATAAGTTTGAGTAAAGCCTTTGGCCACTAATCTAGCCTTATGTTTTTCAATAGACCCATTACTTTTCAATTTGGTTTTGTACACCCACTTACACCCAACGAGTTTCTTCCCTATAGGAAAGGTAACAATTTCCCAGGTTCTATTTTTAATCAATGCATTAACAATGGAATCCAAGATGCTTAAGTTGATTAAGGTGTTCAAGATCCATTATATGTTCCGGATGGGCCTATTACGAGATCACGAGCAAAGAAGATTAAGGAAGCAATGAATATGCTTGTTTTGTAAACCTTCACCGAAGCCTTACATGGACCTTCGAAGAGCTCTACATCATTAAAGATAAGCTTGAGAGATGACGAACAAGCCTTGGTGCATTTGATCCAAGCCATGGAAGACGAAGTTTAAAGATGGAAGACTATATGCAGCTACATTAATAGTCACATGTTAAATTGGGCTTTAGTTATGTAATTAAGATTTTATTTAATTGTTATTTGAGCTAGACAATTGTTTACATAAGCCCAATGTCTTTTATTTACTTAGTTATTTAGAGTTTAGGTAATTAGAAATCTATTTAGGAAAATCTTTTCTATTTATTTAGTTTCCTACTATTTTTTTTAGAAATTCTTTTAGGATTAGGAATGCTTTACTATTTATATTACTATTCATCTAAGGTTATAAATAGCCTCTAGAGGTGTGAAAAATACAGAATTTTGCATGAATAAAATTTGAGAGATTATTTGCGAGTATTCCTCTTAGAATTCTTGATGAACTTCAAACTTATCAAAGGGCTTGCAATCCTTTGTGACGTCATTTCTTTGCAACTAGGTTCTTTAGACAAGTTCCTCAACGGGTCAAGTTTTTAGGCTACTTAGTGATGAGAACTCAGGCAGCACACCAAGAAGTTCAAATAAACTTTTGAGCTTCAATGAGGAGGAAAAAATGGACTAGAAAAAAATAAGAAAGTTTCCAAAAATAAGTTCTTATTTAATTAGAATTATTATTTTTTTGTTTAATTAGGACTTTCCTAAAGTGAATGTTTACTAAACTAATTCTTATTTAATTAGGTATATTATTTTCTTATTTAGTTAAAATTTTTAGTTTTCTTGTTTAACTAGGAGATAAATAGTAACATTGATAATAAATTAAGAATTTTCTCTTTGTTCTTTTGAGACCTTATTTAGAACTTATCAAGAGTTCGTTCTTGTGGTGTTCACAATTCGACTTATCATTCGAGAATCTCTTTCTTGAGTTTGGCGTCTTCTTTTCCATCAAATTATATCTTTGGTTTGTTACTTGATTATTATTCTTTGGGTCCTTAGTTTAATATACCTCTGGTTCAAGAATTAACCTAAGTATCGGGTCAAGAGTTTTCAAATCTGATCATATTGGCTTTCCAGGTTAGGATCTACTTGTTCGTGGGATTTTAGGCTACTTAGCCTACGGGTTCACATTAGTTAACCTACGTGTTCACATCAATTAAGTTCTTCACTCATAGCCTTCCTTTAAATAAGTGAGGATTTGACCTCATTATAGCTTGTGGGCTCTTGAAATCCATCAATGGTATTAAGAAATGCCTTATACTGATCACTGATATGCTCATGAGTGTAAACATGCTGGATGGGATGATTCATGACATGGTTTCCATGATAAAATACTCTACTGTGAATCCAATCCATTGCTGATCTTCTAAGTCTTGAAGATCTCCTAAGATTAGGTTGATTTTGGATATGATTTTCATTGTCATTCCCTTGGTCACTCACAGTTTCATCATGCATAGGATGTTCATTACTAGAATGATCAGTTTGGTTATCATGAGAGGAATCGTGTGATGATTAGATGAGTATTCGATTCATGGTCGTTTGATTCAACAATATGATTAGATTTATCATGCTTATTATTATGGTCATTTTTATGTGTGTATTATGACTAATATCATGCTTGTAGATATCACTAATAATGGGCATAGGAATGGTGGCATGCATATGCTCCCCGTTACCTCTAAGATCAGTTTTATGCTTAGTGAAATAGGGTTCATTTTCTAAGAATGTGATATTTCTAGATATGATCAGTTTATTAGTCAAAGGATTAATGCATTTATACCGTTTTTGAGTGGTGGAATACCCCCAAAACATGCATTTTTGACTCTTATTACTAATTTTATCCCTAAGATCGCTTGGAACATGTATATAGCAAATGCAACCAAAAACTTTAAATATGATTAGTTTGGTTTTCGGTTATACATTACCTCACCTGAAGACTTTCCATCAAGGACATTTGAGGAAATACGGTTTATCAAGTGTGCATTTGTGAGTATGGTCTCTCCCAAATAATGTTTTGGCACATTGTTATGAAACATCATAGAATGTGGAACTTCAAGAAGATGCTTATTTTTTCTTTCGGCAATTCTATTTTGCTCTGGAGTGTATGGACAGCTGGTTTGATGTATGATACCATTGCTTACTAGAAAGTCCTTAAAAACATGATTAACATATTCTCCTCCATTGTCGGTTCTAAGAACTTTAATGGTCTTACCAAATTGGTTATAAACATAAGGTATGAATCGCTTAAAGCAAACAAATGCATTAGATTTGTATTTCAACAAATAAAGCCAAGTATACCTAGATTTGTGATCAATAAATATGATGAAATACCTATAATTATCATGGGAATACATAGGAGATATCCATACATCAGAATGAACAAGTTCAGAAACATCATCACAAACATAATCTGAATTTCCAAAGGGAAGTCTAGATTGTTTACTAAAAATACATGCTTCATAATTATAAGTGTTATCAACATTCAAATTCTAAATTAGTGATTTTAAAATAAGATTAGAGGGATGTCTTAATCTCATATGCCATAATTCATGACTATTATGCTCTCTAGAGTTGTTAAACACTTGACCTTTTTTTTTAAGCATGTATAGCCCATCGTGAAGTCTACCTTCCGCAATCTTCTTTCCGGCTCTAATATCCTGAAAAATCACTTTTTCAGGAATGAAAATAATAAGACAATTTATATCCTTTGTGACCTTACTAACGAATAGAAGATTAGAAACAAATTTAGGCATATAAAGGCCTTTGGTATCCTTAGAGAATAATTCAATATCAGCCATGCATTTAATGGGAATTGATTCACCGTTAGCAATTTTAATCTTTTGATTACTCATTATGGGATACATTTTGATGGCCTTATTACTATTCCTAAACATGTGATCACTTGCACTAGAATCTATAATCCATAAATCATAAATGGTACTATTAAATGAATTAGGAGTTTTACCATCATCAAAGGAGCAATTGGTGTAGGATTTACCCTCTGATTTTGAATGAATTTTGCAAGTTCTTCAAGGTTGAATGACATCTCCTTAGCCATAGGAATGGAGGGACCTGAGCTTGCATTTTGTGCATTTGGCTAGTGTGTCTTGCCTTTGTTGATGCGAATCCACCATCAAGTACATTTGGAGTTCAAGAGAGCACAAGGAGCAAGAGTGGAGATTGTTGATTTGTGAATGTTTAAGCCATAAAAGGCTTGGTGAAGTGTGTGAAACCGTAAGGTATGTGAACAAACCAA
>JAVXUL010005655.1:0-12668 GCA_035590515.1 Trichilia minutiflora | reverse complement strand
TATATATTATTAAAAATTCCGTTTTTACATTCTGTTTTTACGTTTTGATTTTACGTTCCGATTTTTTAAATAAAAAATGATTTTAATTAAAATCACGTTTTTTATAATCTTGAATGAGATAATAATATTATATTTTTTAAAGAAATATATAAATCATGCTGTCAGAACGATGACATTAATAATGTTTGAGGTTTTCAGACATCGGATCTGAATTGAAAAGGTTGTACTAAAAAGAATAATTAATTATTATAGAATTAATATAATGAACAATACTATACATTTAAGAATTATAATAAAAATTTATATTTATTATAATTTCTATTTTTTAATATAATTTTTAATTTTTTTGTTATAATTATTAAATTTTCAATATATTTTTCTAAGTTTTTAAATGTTAAAATTTATCATCAAAAATTTAAAAATTATATATATATAAAGATATAGTACAACGTAATATACAATAGCATGACTCATTAACATATGATTTCCACATGTGCAGTAATACTAGCTTTTGCAGGTTTCGCACGTGATTTACAGTACGACGTAAATTAAGAAACAAGAAAGAAAATGAATGATGCATCACGTAGGTCCACATAAAAATGAATGATGAATTAAGAAACAAACCGCCATAAATACTTCATTAAATGGATAAATTCAAAGTATGGAAGTTGATTTCATTAAACCAATTATATTTAATTATTATAATTATATGCTGATTATTTTCTAACTATATTCACTAATATCTCTCTAACAATAATAAATTTATGTCCATAAACGAATTGCAAATATTTTTGTGATAATATACACTTTTTAAAATATATTAAGAACAAAAAACACAATAAATCACGTATATTTTATTAAAATCTTTATCATCCGATAATATATGATTTTTCTACCATAATTTATTTGATAATCATCTCTCGATCTTATACCAAAATTCAATAAACATGTACTAAGTTATTAATTTAATATAATTATTAAGTATGAATAAAAAATATAATCTATGATTATAACAAATTAAATATACAAGATCTAACTACATCAAATTCTTAAATAATTAAATTATTACATGATTTAAGCTATAACATTATCTTTCTTTTTTGTATATTATAGAAATTTTAATCCATCAAGTTGAAATCACATGCTAAATCAATGAAACTAAGTATATTTTAATTTAATAATTAATGATATTATAATAAAAATGATCAGATATTATTAATCTAAGATTGATACTAAACAGTCATCTAACGATAAATAAGTTAGAGAGAAAATCCTCAATTTTCTATCTTTAATGCTTTAACAAAATATAAGATTTAGGATTAAATTTATAATATTTTAATAAATTAAATTGAATTAACTTAATTTCATATTGTAATATTAAGATTGATTTAAAATTTTATTTTAAACAAATTTAAATTATGTGTTTATCTCTATATGTGATAGCATATATTAACATAATCGCACACATGATGTGCTGCTATGACAAGCTTAATAATTATTTTTTATTTATTTAAATTTTTAAAAAACTTTTAAAATATTTTTTTAATAAATCTTAATAGAAAAACTTATTTTTAATATATTTAAAAAATTTTTAAATTAATGATTATGACAAAGTTTTAGGTTAATATTTATTATTAAAATATTATATGTTTATATGATGTGCTTTACATCTTAAAATTAAATATAATATCTAGAATTTAGAGTATACATGTGTTTATATTTTAACAATTATTAAATGTTTTTTCGTACTTGGTAAATAATTGAGGTTTCATAATTTCCTATTTAGTGCTACAGTTTTAAAATCAAAGTTATTGGGGATGAAAATATAAAAAGTTTTGTTTGAGACTGTTTTTTTTTTGTGTTTTAAAAATAAATTTAAAAAAGTATTTGAATGAAGTAATTTTTAGTAGGACTTAAATAATTTGATATTAATTTTTAATATTTAAAATTTACGTCTTGATATCATTATATGATTTAAAAACTATTATATTATCAAATTAAATAAAATTTAAGGATTCGTTCGATTAAATTAAGTTGGATAATCTTTTATAAGTTTATGGTGCTTGTAAGATAAAATTCTACATATTAAATATTAGTAGAATAAAATATAAATTTTATTAAAAATTAATGTTACGAAATATCTTTTTAAAATTTTATTTTTGAAGTAGCGTAGAAGTCCAGTAATCTCAAATTAAATTAAATTTTATTAAAAATTAATATTATTAAATATTTTAAAAATATATATTTTTTTAAAGTATGATAAAAATACTGCAATAACAGGCTAAGGCTTACTTGTTTAATGAAATTGGTATTGCTAAAATATATTGCAAGATATTTAGAAATGTTAACAAAAGTAGTGTCTCTTCAACTTCAATTGTATTGTTTTATTTTTGTTTAAAGACAAAAATTAAATGTTGAATGAATTATTGGACTTGACAGGACAGCAGACGACTAAGTCAACAACGAAGGAAAAGCAATCAATTTCTAGTTTTGATTTGAGCGTCATGCCGTCATTATTATCTTTTCATGGATAAAAAGACTTGGTAGACATACTTGGAATTGGGATCGTGGTACTCAATTCAAGTCTCAATCATGCCATATACTATTACTCTTCTTTCGGGTCTATGGACGGTTGATATTAATCTCCCTCTCATATTCATATTTATTCTTATTATGGCCACATTTTTTCTAGTGAAGGTACCACATTAAATAATACATAAAAATTAATTAATTTACGTTAATACAAAAAATTATGGTTATTTTTAATATTTATTATTAGTTTAACTTCTCTCCTTATTTCTTGATTCTATCAACTGTAAAACACTGAAATCTCATAGGTCAAATTAGTTTTTTAACGAAAATCCTTCGATACTTAAGTTAATGAGAGTTTTACTTATATATGGGAGTAAAAAAAGACAGTGAAAAACCAAAGAAAATCTGAGTGTGTATAAAAACGTCAGGTATATGAATATTCTCCATCTAAAAGGTAATACGTACTTACTTTTATTCTCGGATTCAGTTATATTGGAATTATGAAATTCCGTATCTGTTGATACGTATCATTACCTGACTAGTGTACCCTAAAAGTTTATTACGAAAATCATTGGACATGACTATCGTATGTGCTGTACCATACCACATGTACCCCCGAGGCTCTGAGTCTTGATATTCCTTTTGGATATGCGACAGGCCTTCGATGACATCATTTATAATAGTTGCTCAATCGAAGGCGCTGAGAGAGAGTCTCGGATAATTGGTGCTGAGAACTATCTCCGAGCACATATTTGCTGTGAGTAATCCGAGATAGATTCTTGAATTCGTGGCTTCGGATGGTTCACCTGACACAATCTTAATGCTTTTAGTATTGTAGTAAAAGGTTTCGGAACGTCACCATATTTAGGGATACATAGGGATAGTCATACCCGTACGATGGGCCTAGGCCTTTGGACTGGATTTTAGTGAAAATAACCAAATATTAAGTCCCCTAATTTTTAATTAAAAATTAAAAAAATTTTTAATTAAAAACTTAATAACTATTGTACAATTGTCATAAAGGCCATATCGTTTCTACTGTCGTTATCTTTAAGTTAACTTTTCGAAACATAACCGCCATCCACGTGGCATCTCCCTATTGAAAGCTGAGACTAGAGGATCGAGATATCCAAACCGCAATGATTCGTCTGAAAAGTGAGCCCTACACGAATTCAAATTTGAAGGGTCGTGACTCTTGGCACTTTGGAATCGAATGATGTGGCACTTTTCTGTCCGTTGGATTCGATATTACGATTAGGGTTGTTCTGATCTTCTCCCCCATTTATCTTTATAAATACCCCCTCCTTTTCTAAAATCTGTTTTTCTTTCTCTTCTTCATAATCTGCAACAGAATATTCCTCAGAGCTTCTTGACGATCTTCGACAACATTTTGTTCACAGCTTTTAGTCGATTTTTCGAGAACTTTCACCTCAAGTTTCTTCTTCAAAATATTCGGTAAGTTTCTCATGCATATCTGTCTGTCAATGTTTTCTACAAGTTTTCATACTCTGTGACTATATAACTAGGCAGAACAGAATGCATGTATAAATTTGTTAGAATAATTTAGTGGCCTTTTATAGGCATTCAGAACTTGTAGAGATGTAAAATATTAGTACTATACTAACGAAAAAAACAGAAACTCTGTTATTGTCTCGACTCTAACTAATAGGATGTAGTAGTCTTAGTAATAATAGAAAACTTTAGAGCTGTTGATGACCCTCGAACAGTCCCATTAACCTTTTCCTTTTTGTTTTCTGGACAGAAATGGCTTCTACTTTCAGTTCTTCATCCACACCCGAGACTGTTCCTAGGAGAGATAACTTAGGAGGAGGTTTGGGTTTCACACCAATATCAAAGGCTCGGTCATCATATGAATAAGACTGTTTCACCTTTACGATTATGGAGACTGATCTTGAAGCTTATACGGCTTACTTTGGGATCCCTGAGGACGTTTATCTCTGAGCTCCCAAGACTAATGAAAGTCTCAATAACCCTCCTGAGAGTGAAATAACATTCAATAAAGAATTGTTCTATCTAGGAGTTAGGTTACCCTTGCAGGCATATTTTTGTCAGATCCTCACAATAATTAAGATAGCCCTATACCAGCTTAACCTGAATGAGTAAAAGATGCTTCAGGGCTGTTTGTTTTATAGAACTAAATAACGGACTCATCACCTTCAACAGAAGAACTGAAGTATTTATTTGTGCTCAAGAAAAATCTCAAAAAGAATCTTAGATGGTATTACCTCCAGGCGAGGCCCCGTAAGCTTAATTCAATCAAGGAAAATCCCCCTGCAATAAAGATTGGAAGAATAAATAGTTCTTTGTAGGTAGCAATTGGAATTTCAAGCCACACTTTCCTATCCCGAGAACTTTTTGTGAAGCCTTACCATAGACAGGGGAGAAAGAACTGAGCCTCTGTAGTCTAGAGATCATTAGGCTAGCCAAGTCTCAGTTATCAAACCAGAGGTCTCTACTCTCGGATATGAACCTCCTAACCTTGGGTTTAGTAAAAACTTACCCTAGTAAAGACTTTGTGAATATTCAAAAAATAAATTATGCTCAGAGTAAACATCCTCCATATAAATATATAACTCCATAATGTTTATTGTTATCGTAAATGTAACTAACTCTTCTATTTGTTATTTTTACAAGAATTACAATATCAGAAAAATCATCTGCATTATCCTCTCTGATCAAGCTTGCAGGGAAAAAGCAAGAAAATACCTTCAAAAAGTCACCGCCCCAAAGGCAGCAACCAAATAGGGAGGGTGACCTTGTGAGGAGGAGGAATCAGGGCCCAACCATATCCTTGGAGTCAGAATCTGAGTTTGCCCCCATCATTGTTCAAGATAAGGAAAATAGGGTTATGAGAGAAAACCTCTTGCTCAAAAAGGGGTAGAAGAGGACGAGAGGAGACCCTTCGATCGAACATGGGTAGAAGAGAATAAAGATCGGTGGGTCTGGTCCTTCGAAATCACCCTCCGAGAGTTTCTTTGGGATGGCAGATATATCCGAACTGAGGTCAGATGATATCTATAAGGAAAAACAAAAACATTTTTCTCATCTTTTAGCCTTATAAATGATATTCGAAAGCATCTTGCACCCGGTGTCACCCAAAGACTAAATATTCTGGGTGATGCTGAAGCCATGGAGTTCATGTACAGATGGGGTCTGCAGGTAAGTTTAATACTCACCTTTTAAGAATTCTCCTTCCATAATTTGCTGACATTTTTTTGATTTGTAGGTAATCTATCAAATGAAATAGCAGTGAGCGGCTCAGAAAGACGAATAGAGCAAAATGAAGAAACTAGAGCAAGAAAATGCCTTCAATACGGAATCACTTGAGAAAGCGAAGGCTGCTCTGGCTATTGAAAGAACTCAATGGGAGGCCAAGGAGTCGGTGTGAGCGAAGGAAAAAGAAGAATTAGAGCTCCGGATTGCATCCTCAGAATCTGTTCATATCGGACTCAGTGTTGAAAATGCCAACCTAAAGTCTCAGGTAGCACTTCAATAATCAGAAATGGAAATATTGAGGAAACAATCAGCAGGGGAACTTCAAAGGGCCAAAGAGGCAGTGAAAGCCACCGAGGTTGAAGGTGAGGCCAATATGGATCAGGCCATAGATCTAAGGTGTCAAACTTTCAAGAAAAAATACCTTTACTTTGACCTCGGGTGGTTGTATGAGGCTCTGGGGAGAGAGATGCCCGCTTTTGAAATCTCCAACCTAAAAATAAATAAAGAAGTTCCCGTCTCGAATACTGCAGTTGAGACAACCCACACTGATCCTCCACCAGTCATAGAGCAGCCTCCAATCGATCAGGCTGCAGACCTCTTAGAGGACCTGAAGCCTAAATCTTTCGAGAATTAAGAAGTTGCAAACATAGAGAATTAGGCTTGGATTATTTTGTAATAATGATTTATCCTCATTTTTATACGGACTGAAATTTTAATAGAATATTATTCCTCTCTGATTTGAACCTTTATTTCATACTCCTTTGTATTCTTTGTACTTAGCCACTTAGGCAAAAATTCTTTTCTTGCAATAATAGCTATTCGTATTCAGATGAACTTCAAACTTATCAAGTAACAAGAGTAATTTATACAGATAACTTTAAGTGAAGCACTTAGCCGATGCGAATAACTTAAAAAATTTTTTATCAACTGTGGGGTCAGCTCAACATAAATATCTGATATAAAAGCTAACCAAAGCTAAGTATTCATAAATTACTTCAATCAAGTGATAGCATCGGGTCGGATAGTATGCAACAAAGATTGAGATAATAAACAAGCACATAACATAAAGACAGGAATATTTTGTTAAAACTATTGATCTCATTAATCATTAATATAAATTGTATATACAACAATAAAGATTAACAGGCCTATCCAATTAATGATCCGATTCAAGAGATAACAGAATGTAGAATAAAATGTTCATGACATATGATCTCGGATCATGAATGACGTGATCCCGTTAATATTATTAAGATCAGGGATGATGTGATCCCAATAGTCGACCTCGAAAGTTATAGTTCAAATGGCCTGGGAACGATATGGTTTCTTAAGCTGCATATATTTTTAGCATGGAGACGACGTGGTTTCGTTAACATAAAGTCTTCTAGGAGATAACATGGTCCCAATAGCTAGCCTAGGACGACGTGGTTCTATAAGCTACCCATATCCTTAGCATGGAGACAACGTGATCTCATTGGCATAAGGTCTTCAATTGAAAGATTTGACCAATCTTGATGTAGGAATTAGATCTAATGAGAGTACTAGAGAGAGAGACATAGTTAAAATTCTTCATACAGTAAGTGTTTATGACGCCAGATGTTGGTTTGGGGGGTTGGTCCAAAAGGGTTGGATTGCGGATAATATAGCTTCAATCTGTTAATGTTCCAAGGTTTTCTTACTGGTATACCATTTGGGGTCTCCAGCTTCTAAACTCCCAGTCTAAGTATCTGAACGACTTTGTATGATTCTTTCCAATTGACTCTAAATACCCCTTCACTCAGAAGTTTGGTGTTGAGAGTTACTCATTGGAGGACTAGATCCCCCCTCTGAAAAGTTCGACGTCTGACTTTCTGATTGTAATAACGGTCATCTTTTAATGATAAGCTATTACTCGTATTACGACCTCGTCTCTTTTTCCTTCTAATAGATCCAAGTCTAGTCTTTGGCTAGCCTCATTCTTCTCTTCATCATAGCATTGAATTCAAAAAGTTGGGACATCAATCTCGATTAGAATTATGGCTTCACATCCGAAAGCGAACAAAAATAGAGATTCCCTTGTTGCTGTTCTGGGAGTAATTCTGTAGGCCCAGAGTACTTCAGGTAACTTGTCAATCTAAGCTCATTTATATTCTCCAAGCTTCTTCTTTAGCGCTTTCTTGACCACTTTGTTGGCAGCTTCCACTTGTCCATTAGCTTGAGGATGCGTTGGGGTAGCAAACCTCAGGTCAATACAAAAATTCGAGCAGAATTTTCTGAACTTGGCATTGTCAAATTGCTTTTCATTATCGATTATTAATATATTTAGGACTTCAAAGCGGTATATTACATTCTGTTTGATGAAGACGATTGTCTTCTATTTTGTTATACTGGAGAGTGGCTCTACTTCTACCCACTTTGTGAAATAGTTTATCGCTAAAATCGCATACTTGGTGTTGGATCGGGCGGTAGGTAATGATTCAATCAAATCTAGATCCCACTGAGAGAAAGACCAATAACTTAAAAGACAGGTGAGCTCCTCCGGGGGCTATCTCGGGATATCTCTATAGATCTGACATTCATGACAAGATTTAACCAATCGAGAAGCATCCTGCAAGATTGTTGGTCAATAATATCGTTGCCGAATAATTTTGTACATCAAAAAACGAGCCGCTCCATAACTTCCATAGGTTTCACTATGGATTTCTTCGAGGATTTTATCAGTCTTATCTGGTTTTAGATATTTCAAATATAGCAAGTTAAAACCATGTTTATACATTAAATTATCAATAACAGTGTACCTAACTGATCTATTTTTTTCTTCCTTGCTTTATTCTTGTCGATTGGTAGTTCCCCGTACTGAATGTAAGACTTTAGTTTCTTCATCCACTTCGAGTCAGGAATTTCCTGCAACAATAACATCTTCTTTCAGATCTACACTTCACTGCATCATGACTTTAATTGGTATTGAGGCTGGAGCTTTTCCTTTGAATACTGAAGCTAAGTTTGCTAAGGAATCGACTTTGGAGTTTTTTTATCTAAGAGAGTTGCTTCACTGTGATATTTTGAAATGTCCCTATTAGCTTTCTGACTTGGGTGAGATAAGTCTACATGTTGTCTTCCAGAGCCTGGAACTGCCCGTTAATCTGATTGACAATTAACTGTGAATCACTGCTTATGATTAAATTCAGGGTTCCTAAAGTTTGAGCTAATCTGATTCCATTATCAGTGCTTTATATTTTGCTCATTGTTGGTTACTTTGAAGTTAAACCGCAGGGAGTACATGACCTCTTCTCTATCAGACCTCTTTAGAATTATTTTAGCTCCACCTCCTTGAAGGTTTGATGTTCCGTTAACATACAATTGCCAAAAAAATTTTGAGACCACGAGGTTGGGGGTATTGTTCTCATCTTGGGTGTTGTTGGTATCCAAGACCTGTAATATTGCCAGCTATTTCAAGATCCTTCATTTTGCCATAAAGTCTATTAGAGTCTGTCTCTTAATAACTTTTTGAGGCTGATAATCTATGTCATACTCACTGAGTTCAATAGATCACTTCACTAATTTTTCTGACAAATCTGGTTTGTGAAGAATTTATCTTAGGGGTTGATCTGTCATGACAACTATCTGTTGCGCCTGGAAATAAAGATGTAATTTTTTGGCTGCGATGACAAGTGAGAGGGCAAACTTTTCTGCTGGAGTATATTTTGTCTCGGCATCCAGTAAAGATTTGCTCATGTAATAAATAGGCCTTTGCACCCTTTCATCATCTTCTTTCACAAGAACATAACTTACAGAGTGTTTGCTGACTGCCAAATACAACTGTAAAATCTCTCCCTTTTTAAGGCTAACTAGGTGGGGAACATTAGTCAAATACTCTTTGAGCTCTTTAAAACTTCTGTCACAGCTCTCATCCCACTCCAATCTTTTTTCTTTTCTCATCATCTAAAAGAAAAGAAAACACTTGTCTGTAGCTTTTAAAACAAATCTGGTCAGGGCCATCAGTCTTCTTGTCAGACTCTACAGTTCTTTTATTATAGTCAAGGGCTTCAAATCTAGGACAGCTTTGACCTTTTGCAAGTTAGCCTCAATCCTCCGTTCACTGACCATGTACACGAGAATTTTTCTAGCTCCAACTCCAAATAAATATTTCTCACGATTTAATTTCATGTTGTACCTCCTCAAGTAAGAGAAGGTTTCCTCCAGGTGTCTAGCATGGTTTGAGGCTTTTACAGATTTTGTGATCATGTTATCTATATATACTTCAATGGTTGACCCGATCAAAGGTTTAAAAACTTTGTTAACTAGTCTCTGAAATGTTGCCCTAGCATTCTTTAATTTGAAAGGTATGACTGTATAACAATACAGTCCCTGGTCAGTGATAAATGTTATCTTCTCCTAGTCGATTTCATACATTTTGATCTGATTATACCTCGAAAAGCATCTATAAAACTGAGAAGTGTATGATCTGCTGTGGCATATACCAGCTGATCAATCTTTGGCGGAGAAAAGCTATCTTTTGGGACATACTTTATTCAGATCAGTGAAGTTCACACACATTCTTTATTTCCCCTTAGCCTTCTTCACCATCACTACATTAGCAATCCACTCGGGCTACTAGACTTCTTGGATAAACCCTACTCTCAAAAGCTTGTCAACTTCTGTTTTGATAACCTCCCTCCTTTCGGTATTAAACGTCCACCTCTTCTGAGCCACGGGTTTGAAATTTGTATCACAATCAATCGATGAGAGATAATCCGAGTGTTGATCCCTGGCATATCATCGTGGGATCAGGAAAATACATCAGTATTTTACCTTAACACTTTAATCAATGATACTTCATGCTCGAGGGTTAAGTTAGACCCAATCTTCACAGTTGATAACTTGATTTTGTCAAGTTATTTCGATTCTAAATTATGCAATGTTCCATATAAATTCTAGTATATTTTTATGTTTTTATGAGTTTATTTGTGTGTAGGTTGTAAGAGAAAAATTTGTGAAGAAAGTATGAAGTAAGGAGCTTAAAGTGCATAGAGCCAATTTTCTCGTTGCAACGAGCAGAAGCCCGATGCAGCGAAGTCTGGAAGTATTAGTCCAGGATGTAGCGAGATACTTCTCGATACAGTGAGTGGGTTCGTGATCCAGTGAGAGTCAGACTCCAGCTTTTGCCAAATTATCTTCCAGTCCCTAATGTAGCGAGCCAAGTCTCACTGCATCAGCGCAAGTGCTTGCTATAGCGAGCCAAAACCCGATGCAGCGAGACGATACAGGAACTTTCTGTTTAAGTTGAACTTTGATTTTTTTATTATAAATAGAGTTCCTAGGGCTTCGAGCTGAGGGAGGATAGCCGCCAATATTCTTAATAGATAGAGAAACATCAGATTTGACGTATAATTCAAGAAAAAGAGAAGGAATCTAAGAAGAAAAAGGGAAGAAACTCAGTTTTCATAAAAGGACTTTCTTGCTGTGTTGCTGTGTTATTTCTTGAACAGACTTTTAATGATCAGATTTGTCGTTATTCTTGAGCAACTGTTGCACACAATGAGTGGCTAATTCCTTTATGCTTAGAGGATCGATGAAGCTCTTGTGATCTATATTGGGATATTTATTTTGGTTTAGTGAAATCTTATTCATAGTCTACTTGTGTTACTTGTGCTTAAAGCTTTCTGTTTAACTGGCCATTGAACTGACTGATCTTAGATGCATGTTTTCTGAACTTGAAAAAGAGAGAAAATCATAATTCTGAAATAAGGACACACAACTTAGGAATTAATACATTGGAAGATGATTAATAACTAAGTAGTCAATTTAGGTTGAAACATAATGCGTGATGGCTTAACCTCGATTGAATAGGAATATTAACTGAGTTTATTCATCACAAAGTTTTATTAAGATCTTGGAAGAGGGAATAAAATAATTTTAGAACCTAGGCTAGTAGATGTTGATTGAATTAAGTAAACCAAAATAGATGGGATAACACCGTAGTGATTAAGAGTGGATTCAATTCTCTTAAGCCGGTATAAATATATATATTAATTTTCCTTATATAACATAATTCTGTTTTCTTAATAGTTGTTATTATTAGTTTAGTTTTCTTTTGGTTATTATTTGTCTAAATAATATTTATCATTCAAATTTTGGTAATTAGCTGTTAGTAGATTTTTAATCCTCGTGGGAATTATACTCTACTTTCATTTTATTATAAAACTCGACACCGTGCGCTTGCGGTTTTTCACATATTTTTATGTGTTTATTAAACGGTGGATAATTAGACATCCTAAATAAATTATAATGGACATTTAGGCATGTAAAATTTAATTAAAATAATATTTTAATCTTATTAAATAAAAAAATGCATGTTTTCAATCTTATTCGCTGATCTTTAATCTTATTATTATTTAGAATTTTATGATAGCTATAAAAATTAAATTACTTACACTAAAAAACGTTAAAAACTAAAATTAATTGAAAAATTATGTCCAAATGAAGCTTACATGGTTGGCTGAGAACAAAAAAAAAAAAAGCCTCCTCAAGTTTTATTATATGGAAAACAGAGAATGTAAAAGCTATCATTGGATAAAACTTGTTTGAAATTCTGATGCTCATAACATGCATGCGTTTAATAAATACTTCCAAACTTTTTAGTAAAACTTTTAAGCCAAATCTATTAAAAACAATGAATTTCGCTCATAACTGGTCATCGTTTAAACAAAGCTCTGTTTTCATGAGTGTGAATTTGAAATCTTGTAGCTGATAAAATGACCACAGCGTACTAACTGCTAGCCACCGCCGAACTTTTGGAGAATTAATCCCTTTGCATCAAGATTTTCAGTAGGGATTACTGTTAGAGATATGCCCTAAAACCAATCATGTCACAGGGTTTAGGGTTAATATCTTATTGTATATATACTTTTGTATTGTAT
>JAVXUL010005644.1:0-12669 GCA_035590515.1 Trichilia minutiflora | reverse complement strand
AATAAAGAAAGCAACCTACATGTGTGAATAAAGAACCATTTCTTTTATTATTATTATTAAAATAATAATCCTAGAAATTGTTAACATGAATAGTTTCTAGGGTATACACTAACAAAATTATCTTTCGATGTATTGTGAATTCTCTTAGTAATCCTTAAAATGTCATCTTCAAATATCTTTTTCAAAATTTTGGATAATCATATCTTTATTAGATCAAACTTCAATGACTGATTAAGGAACTTAAGAATAGTTCTTAAGCTTGAAAACCTTGGATATGTCTTGAAGACGAAGATGCCTGTGTCATTAGAGATGTATTATCTCCAAAAAGAGTAGGATACCTTTAATAAACGGGATACCAATAATCATAAAGTATGACTCTATATGCTAGTTTCTATGAGTAAAAAACTACAAACTAAATATGATAATGTTTCTTCAATATGTGATATATTGAAATCCTCACAAGAGTTCTACAAAGAAAACTCTCGAGTTCTAGAGTATGAGTTTTACCACCTTATTTAGTATGAGGTTTAAGAAGGAACTCTCGTTCGACGATCACATCATTAAGATGATTAAAATCATTAGATAACTTGACATTTGGGATGTAGTCATGACTTATTACCACAAGATTAATTTGATTCTCTAGTCTCTCTTTCAGAGTTATAAACCATTTATAACAAACTATAATTTAAATTAGATTAAGCATACTCTTTTAAAATTACTCAATAAGCCTTAAAAATTTTATAAACAGAATAATAATAGAAAGGGATATAAAGATATCCATATGGCTAATGCTAGTAAGATTGGTAAATAACCACATCATCTATCTCGAGGTTCAAAAGTTAGACCTAAAAAAAATACTATCAAAAAGGCTGAGCCTTCTAAGACATTCAAATCAAACTCAAAGGAAAACATTTCCATTGTAGAGTAGAAGAATATTAAAAGAGAAACTATCCTTCGTACCTTGATAATCTTTAGAAGGCTAAGAAAGGTATGTATAATAGTTTTATAATTGAATATGAATGTGTTAACTTAAATATTCATTCATATATTATTGATTCAACTACTACTTCTCATTTCTATGTGTCTTTGTAGGTAATGCAGAATAGTTTTACATTATCAAGTGATGAGATCATCTTTCGAATGGTCAATGGAGCAACAGTTGCTACAAAGGCCATAGATCGTGTAAGTTGAGTTTCTCATATGGACACATTTTGAAATTAAATAGGGTTTTGTATTTTATTTTTGTTATAAGAAATATCACTTCTATATCTGTAATATGAAATAATGGTTATTCTATACAGTTTAAAGAAAATAAATATTTATTATATTTTGGAAATGTATGTGTTGGCAAAGCAATAAAAACAAATAGCTCATATGCCCTTCAATATAATAATAATTATTCAGTTTCTTTCATTATTAATAAAAGCATTTGTCTTGAAATAAATCCTAAATATCTGTGACATCATATATTAGATTATATCAGAGATTGATCTGATTAGGTTCATAAACTTATCAACTTATGAGTTGTGATTTCGAGGACAAATAACCAAGTTTTCCTTTAAGAGTAAAGGTGAGGGAGTTAAAGAACTATTAAAACTCGTATATACAGATGTATGTAGACCATTCAATACTATATCAAGAAGAAGATCTATGTACTTCATTACCTTTATCAATGACATGTTTAAGTATGGGTATGTTTATTTTATGAAATGCAAATCAGAATTCTTTGAAAAGTTCAAAGAGTTTAAGAATGAAGTTGAAAAATAGACAAAAAAAAGTATTAAGAATCTACGATCAGATTGTAAAAGTGAGTACTTGAGTATTAAGTTTTAAGAATTTTAAAAAGAGAATGGAATCCTCTAGCAAATGATTCCTCCATACATACCTCAGGTTAATGGTATATTAAAAAAAAAAAAGAATCATACCCTATTAAATATAGTACGATGAATGGTTAGTTTCACAAGCTTACTATTATACTTGTGAGGATATTTCTTGCAGATATCTTCATACATCTTTAATACGATTCCATCCAAATCAGTCAAGAAGACTCTGTATAAGATATAAAATGAAAAGAAACCCAACCTCAATTATATAAGGGTCTAAGATTGTCTAATTTATGTCAAGTTAGTTAATTCTGACAAACTTAATACCAAATCAAAGATGGGTCAGTTTATCAGATATCCTAAAAGCAGTTATAGTATTATTTCTACTTTTTTTATCAAAGAGTTTTAATTGGTAAGAATGCTCACTTCTTAGAGAGAGAGTTTTTAGAAGAATGTGAGCCCCATGTCTAAGTTCTAAGGGAAATATAGTAATTTTTGATATTTTTTATGCATATAATTATGCCCATCATGTAGATAATTGACAGGATATCGCGGTTCTATAATTATTATGAGAATTTAAGTTGGTTAAGGCTAAGTTTTGAAGTCATAAATGAAGGAACCTCAATGTAATTAAAAGATAGTTTTATTTTAAATGGGATCCCAATAATATTTTTCAAATTTGAGGGAGGATTTAAATGAAATTTTCTATTTTAACAGGTTTGATCGATCGAATAGGATGATTCGTTTGATCGACATTTTGAGGATTCCTTGAAAAATTTTCTGCCTCAGATTCATTCGAACAAAAGGTGATTCATTCAATCGAAGTGGTCAATTCATTCGAACAACAAAATGCAAGCTCCTTGACTTTTTAAGGTGTCGAAGGATTCGTTTGAACGAACTTTGGTTCGTTCTATTGAAGTTAGCAATTCGTTCGAACAAACCCTCGATTTGTTCAATTGAACGACTGTGAAATAACAATTTTACCCTCATCTAGAAGTTTCTTATTTATATTTCTTAAGGGTAAAATAGTAATTTTATCATTTTTTTATATATAGGGGACTGAACCCTCTCTTTCCACTGTTCCCCCTTTCTTTTTCTTCTTCCCTCTCCTCTCCTCTCCTTCTCTCATGTTTTTTCTTCTACTCCTCAAAACCCATCACCTAAATTCTTACAATCTTTTGATTTCTCTTCATTCTCCAACTACATTCTCCATTCCTAACTCTATATCAACTTCAATTTATTGTAAGAGGTGCGAAAATCACAAAGGAGGAAAGCTAGGGTTTCGGGCTTAATTGGCGTTTTTCAAGTTTTAAGCAAAATCGAAGCAAACCAATGGTACTACGAGATAAATGATGTCATTTTTAACCCAGTTGTATCTTTCATTTTGTATTTTATCAAATTTTTGAAAAATAGGTTTTACTATTTATCCATGGGATTTTTGCTAGATTTATCGCATAAATTTAGGTTATTACGTATTAATTAGGTTATAGAGAAGTCAAGTAAATTATTAGGTTGCTAAAAACATAAATTCAAAAATATGGATAAACGAAAACAATGTTTGGAGTTACTATTCAACAAGAATTAGGGGTCCATTCATAGAAATCATAAAACTGAGTTAAAATGTATTAATTTGACTATAATGTGGGTTAGTAGTGATAAAAAATAGATAATCGGGTGAATGACGAGGATTTTAGCCGATTTCATGTATTAGACAAAGTTAGAAATTTGAAATCGAATGCATTTCATGCATGCGAGTCTCACTTATGATTTAGAAATGTATATTGATATGGTTTTGATGTATATGTGTTTAGGTGACAATACACGAGCGAGGAACCTATATAAAGTGCCAAGAAAGGAGGGAAATTAAGGAGTGAGTACCCTCCCTAGACTATGAGTGAACCTTTTATATTTACATTACTTTGACAATGTTTTCTAATAATCTTAAATATTTGCAAATGTTTTATATTTGCTAAGTCTTTTATGTTTTATATTGTGATTTCTTATATCTATTGCTTTTATCCTAAAAGCTTATCCTCGTATGTTTTGTGATAAAATATTTTGGATAAATGATGGTCAGAGGCCAAATGTGAACGGAATTGCATTGTGTATAATTTTCTATATGACTTAATTTGTTTATGTTTATTGATGACTATTGTGATCCTTGTGGATTTATTGAACTTGTATGAATATGTGGATATATGTATGCATATTGGTGATAATAGTCATAAGGGTCGAGATTATTTACTATAGTTATAGGGTTGTAGTCTAGGATGACCTAGGGAGAAGCATCTAGGTGAGTGGAGGTTCACAGATAGGGTTGGTATAAGATGTTATGTTGGTAAGATTTGAAGATGGATTCAATCACTTGTGAGTCTCGTCGGGTTAGTCACAGATGTCACCATATGATTACTCTTGCCAACGTCAGTGGTAGGCCTGTTTTCTAAATTAAAAACATGCATACTTTTATTATTTATAGTTTAAATTAATTTTTTATAAAAACTTCATTATTTTACTCTACATACAAAACCCACTGACGATCTCAGGATTGAAACTAAACTAATCATCAAGAAAAGAAGCTAGCCCAATGACTTTATATATATAATTTATGTTGTCAAACTAAATCAATTATATTAGATTAAAACACTTTTATAATGATTTCCAAATCATGGTTTTGTACTTTAAAAAATTGTTTTATCTTATAAATGTATAATTTGAGTATTATTTATATTGGTGCAAAAAATATCTGATGACTTTCTCACACCAAACAAGGAGTAGCTCATGGGGGTGAAGTGGTGTTTTGTGTTTGTGACTGGACTTGGATTGCTCCCAAACTGCCTGCCTACGTACCCACTCTTTTCTCCTTCTTATTCCCTTGGTTTTTCTTCCTTTCTCTGTTTTCTTCTTTTCTTTTTTTTTCGGTGGAGGATCAAGTTACACGTACTTCTATTTGGGGGGAGGAATTATGATTATATAGTGTAAGGTGGTAGTTCCCAAGAACCATAAAACGTGTGGGAGCCACACTGTTGACTTAGCAAAAATATACTATATGTGCCTCAAATTACCACCAACATCAGTCCCCTAATTTTCAGTAAAAATTTATTTTTAGTGAAAACTATAGTCTGTATGAGCCTCTCAAAGAGACAGGACTCTGTATGGGATCTCAATACCATCAAACGGGTGAGCCCAGAATCATCGAGTATGTAAATTCAACATCGAGAAAACGAGCTCGGTATCATAGAGCAGTGAACTCAGAATCATCAAGCAAGTAAGCTTAATATTGAGCAAATAAGCTCGGTATCACGGAGCAAGAGAGCTCAAAATCATCGAGCGTGTAAGCTCGGCACCGAGTGAATAAGCCCAGAATCATAGAGCAGGTGAGCTCAGATCAGTAAGCACGTAGACTTGGCATCGAGCGAATAAGCTCGATATCACAGAGTAAGAGAACTCAAAATCTTCAAGCGCGTAAGCTCGACATCGAGCAAATAAGCATAGAATCATGGAGCAGGTGAGCTCAGATCAGTGAGTGCGTAAGCTCGGTAACATAGAATAGTGATCTTAGAATCATCGAGCGCGTAAGCTCGGCATCGAGCGAATAAGCTCAGAATCATAGAGCAAGTGAGCTCAGAATCAATGAGCGTGTAAGCTCGGCATCAAGTGAATAAGCTCAGTAACATAGAGCGGTGAGCACAGAATCATCGAGCACATAAGCTCGGCATCGAGCGAATAAGCTCAATACTACAGAGTAGTGATCTTAGAATCATCGAGCGTGTAAGCTCAAAATCATCGAGCGTATAAGCTCGATAACATAGAGTGAAAGAGCTCGAAATCATCGAGCGCGTAAGCTCGACATCGAGCGAATAAGCTCGATATCACGGAGTAAGAGAGCTCAGAATCATTGAGCGCGTAAGCTCGGTATCGAGCAAATAAGCTCTATAACATGGAGCGGTGAGTTTAGAATTATCGAGCGCATAAGCTCGGTATCGAACAAGAGAGCTCAAAACCATCAAGCGAAAAGAGCTCGGAATTATCAATGTCTGATGTAGGCTAAGGCTACGGCTCAACTAGTGTTAAAGGATTTTAGGGCTGAAAAGCTAATCGTGACACTAGGAGAGGCTCGACTAGTGTCAGGGAATTTTAGGACTGCGAAACCAACCTTGATACTAGGAGGGGATTTTAGGGCTAAAGAGCCAATCGTGACACAAGGAGAGGACTTGACTAGTGTCAGGGCATTTTAGAGCTACAGAGCCAACCATGACACTAGGAGAAGGCTCGACTAATGTTAGGGAATTTTAAGGCTACAGAGCCAACCGTGACACTAAGAGAAGAAGGCTCGACTAGTATCAGGGATTTTTAGACCTAAAGAGCCAACTGTGACACTAGGAGAAGACTCAACTAGTGTCAGAGAATTTTAGGGCTACGGAGCCAATTGTGACACTAGGAGAAGGCTCGACTAGTGTCAGGGGATTTTAGGGCTATGGAGCGAATCGTGATATTAGGAGAAGAAGGTTTGACTATTGTTAGGGTATTTTAGGACTAAAGAGTTAATCATGACACTAGGACAAGGCTCGACTAGTGTTAAAGGATTTTAGTGCTACGGAGCCAATCGTGATACTAAGAGAAGGCTCGACTAGTGTCAGGGGATTTCAAGGATGCGGAGCCAATCGTGATACTAAGAGAAGGCTCAACTAGTGTCAACAGACACTAGGAGAAAGTTCAACTACTGTCGGGAGATTTTAGGACTAAAGAGCCAATCGTGACACTAAGAGAAGGCTCGACTAGTGTCAGGTGATTTTAGGACTAAAGAGCCAACCATGACACTAGGAGAGGGCTCAACTAGTGTCAGGGGATTTTAGGTCTAAAGAGCCCACAGTGACACTAAGAGAAGGGCTGACGTGGGTCAGGACTTACTAGGCCTAATCCGGGATAAGTCTTAACATCTCAGGGTGTCTGATACGGATATAAGGCTTACAAGGCCTGACACCGATCAAGGCTCTAGCTCGACATGAAAGAGCTCAATATCATCGAGCAAAAATGCTCGGTATCGAGCAAGAGTACTTAGAATCATCGAGCGAGAGAGCACAAAATTATCGAACGAATAAGCTCGACATCGAGTAAGGATGCTCGATATTATCGAGCAAAAACATTTGATATCGGGTGAGAGCGCTTAGTATCATCGAGCGAATAAGCTCGGCATCGAATGGGAAAGCTTAGTATCATCGAGTAAAAATGCTCGACATCAAGCGAGAGAGCTCATAACCATCGACCTAATAAGCTCGACATCGAGTGAAAGCGCTCAGTATCTAGTGTGAGAGTTCAAAATCATCAAGTGAATAAGCTCAACATCGAGTGAATAGCATCAGAATCATTAATTTACAACAAAGAGATAATCGAGAACAAGGTAATAAAGTAGTAAAAAATAATGACAATTCTTGGATCAGAAGAGATCATCTTGGATCAATAAAGATAGCCTTGGGTCAAAGAGATCACCTCAGGGTCAGGGAGTGGTCACCTTGGATCAGGAGGGGATCGCCTCGAGGTCAGGTGAGATTGCCCAAGATCATGGGGAGATCCTTTGGGGTCAAGTGAAATCATCCAAGATCAGAGGGAGAACCTTCAAGGTTAGGTGAGATTGCCTTAGGTCAGAGAAAGATCCATCGGGGTCAGGTGAGATCGCCTTGGATCAGGGAGAGATCTTTCAAGGTCAGGTAAGATCGCCCAGGATCAGGGAGAGACCCCTCAAGGTCAGGTGAGATCATCCAGGATTAGGGAAAGACCCCTTAGGATCCGGTGAGATCATCTTGGATCAGGGGAAGACCTCTCAGGGTCGGGTGAGATCGCCTTGGATTAGGGAAAGATCCCTCGGAGTCAAGTGAGATCGCCTTGGGTCAAGAGGAGATCCATCGAGGTCATGTGGATCGACTTGGATCAGGGGGAAACCCCTTAGGGTCGGGTGATATCACCTTGGGTCAGGGGGAGATCCTTCGGGGTCAGGTGAGATCGCTTTAGATTAGGGGGAGACCCCTCAGGGTCAGGTGAGATCACCTTGGATCAGGGGAAGATCACCTTGGGGTCAAGTGAGATTGCCCAGGTTCAGGGGGAGATCTCTCAGGGTCAGGTGAGATCATCAAGAATCAGGAGGGATCCCCTCGAGGTCAAGTGAGATTACCTTGGGTCAAGGGAAGATCCCTAGGGATTAGGTGATATCACCCAGGATTAGGGGGAATCGCCTTTGGGTTCAGGGGAATCACTTGAATCAAGGGGGGTCAGGGGAGACAACCTTGGATCAGAAGAGTTTTAGATTTTACCATCATTCCAGTCAAATTTTAGCACGATCCATCGTTTAACAAACCCATTCTTGTATTGTGATGAAAACTTCTTCGATTTGGTTGGAAAATGGCTTTTTATAAGCTTTTCCCACAGACAACGCCAACTATTAGTGCAAAAAATATCCGGTGATTTTCTCATACCAAATAAGGAGTAACTCATGGGGGTGAAGTGGTGTTTTGTATTTGTGATTGGACTTAGGTTACTCCCAAACTGCCTACGTATCCCCTCTTTTCTCCTTCTTCTTCTTCTTCTTCCTTGTCTTGCCCTGGTTTTTCTTCTTTTCTCTCTTTTCTTTTTTTCTTTTTTTTTTCAATGAGGATCAAGTTACATGTAGTTCTATTTGTGGGGGAGGGGATGATGATTATATAAGGTAGGGTGATAGTTCTCAAGAACCATAAGACGGTTCTCATTAAAACGTGTGGGGCCATACTGTTGACTTAGCAGATATAAATTATATGGGCCTCAAATTACTACCAATAATTTATTTTGATATGGTAGTTCTAGTTCATTCACTTAGTATACACCCGTATACTCAACCCTTCCCTCACATTACAGTTTCAAGGTAATTGAAATTTAGAGCGCGTCCGTTGGGTGGTGATCCCTTCAGGTTTTAAGGACAGGAAGTATACATCTTATCCGACTCACTTAAAAGAATTTAAAGTCCACTGGGAATGTTTGTTTGATTTTATTTTATTTTGTTAATTTGTAATTTACGGATTGTAAAAAGATTTATAAGCTATATTATTCTTATTTCTATTTGGTTTGATTATGCATTTAATTACTTTGATGGATGATTTATTAAATATTTTGATTATTTAGAAGAGTTTGTGGTTTGATTTAGAAACTTTAAGAAGTTAGGTGACTTGGATGGAAATATATGAAAGTGTTTTCTTATTTGCTTTTAAACAGGATTTTTGAGGGCCTTACAAGCCTCAAGATATATTCAGGAGTTAGTATATATTAAGAGTCTATGACGATTGTCACCTGTGGGATTCACGGGTTAAGGTGTGACAAGAAGGTAGTACGACTAGAGATATCAATTTGAAGGAACAGTTCTTAAAAAATCAAACTGATAATACTGATGGTAAAGTGTCTAGCTAGTAATCCTTTGTAATGGTTAACCCAGTTCTAGCTTGAAAATTCACTAAGATACTTAAACCCCCAAAGAGATAAATTTCTCAACGAGTAAGATTTTAAATCTTACTCAGTGGGAGAGGCGAAACATGATGATGATCTAAGAACTTATGAAGAAGCTATCATGGATATGAATTCAAGAAAATTGCTAGAGGTAATGAATTCTAAAATAGAATCCATACACATAAATCAAGTCTCAACACCTATTGATCATCTAGAAGGATATTAGTATTATATAGCCTAGAAACCATACATATTGTTGGTTTTAAGGTATCATGTATTAAATCATAGTGTGATATGTACTGTACATATTCATTAATGAAGAAATTGTTTCTTGTTTGTATATGTAAGTTGTTTTCTCTTTCTAATTACACTGATGAATGGAGTATACATATGAATAGTTCAAATACTTTGATTATCTAAACTGTTCTCTATGCATACAATATCGACTGGATATCGATATCGTATAGTAGACACATAGAATATATCTAATGAATATCATAAGATAATATTATTGTGGGTGACAATTAATGTCATATCATGTAGACATTGGTATGAATTAATAGTTACAGAAATATTTTTTGAAAGTGACAAAACAAATGATAAATCACACAGAATGCATAAAATCAATGACTTCGTCATTTAATTGTACTAGTATGCCAATTAATCCTTTAACCTAAGATGTTATGGTCATTTTCTGATATGAATGTATATGGTTCATAAGGTATATAAATACGAGACTAATCATATATTGTATAAAAAGTCAATTTGGTTATGTGTTATTTATATTGGAATATGAATAACTGTTAAGATGGGATTTATTGTCTCAATAGATAGGATCTTGAGTTACCTTTGACTCAATCTAGATTTGAATTCCCAGTCAGGCATCAATAAATACCTGAAACCTAAATCTCCTACTGAAATTTAAAACAAGTCATACAAAAGAATTTTATAGTGATAAGTTTAACGTGTAAGGATTAATAGTCTGAATAAATATGAAGTTTAGGATTTTAACATTCTGTACCTTTACTTGATCGAGATTAAATAATAAAGAGACATAACCCATACAATGTATATAATAAAAGGTAAACGGTTCGTTTAAGATTTTTTTTCTTATGGTTTAGAGACTGTGGCACATTATTAGATAATAACTATTGTCATCGAGAAATCGAAGAGTTCATAACAGGGTCGATGAGAATGATTTTGACTGATGACTAACTCCATAATGAACCCGAGAGGTTATAACCAATAACCTTATCCTAATCTTACTAATTAAGAGAGAATAAATATTATCAGTAGAAGAAATAACGCTCTCAGAGATAATATTCGATCTAAAAGTGTAAATAATTTATATATTAAATAGTTTAACAAAACTGAGGGACTAATATATTGACCTGAATATAATTTAATGCAAGTTATAATATTTGATTTAATATTAAAAAATAAATAAAATTAATTAAAGTTGATCAAAGGTTGTTTGATTAACTTTAGGATAAGTTTGGTATTAAAGAGTTTGCTGTGAGTAAACTTATTATTTTGCATTTGACATTACAAAGCCTATTAGACAAATTTTAGAACTTATTTTTCATTAACCCATTTGATGGGGATATTATAGGTTAATTAAAGTAAGTAGCAAGGCATTAAAGTGTTAATATATTAAACATACATTAGACTGCATATTTGTTAAATTCATCAAATCAATTGCTAATTAACACTAACCTTTAGTGCAAATGATGAAGAAAAGCTTCAAAAACTCAAAGCCTCGATGAAATCAAATCTTAATACTCCTGGAAATGCTTGCCAAAAAAAGAGAGAGATGAAAGCAAAATATGTTTTGTTTTCAACTTTTCAAAATTGAAATCATTGACTTGAACCGAAAAATGACCTCCTTTTATAATTTTGCAATAATTACCAAAATGTATTTAACATTTAAGTTAAAGACATTTATAACCCAAAGCTTATTATACAAGCTTTGTAATAGTAATATGCAAAATAATAAATTTACCCCCATTAAACACTTTAATGACAAAAATGTCCTAAACCTAGTCAAACTTATTTTGACTAAGTTTATTTTAATTTTATTTTTATTCTTAAATAACAATGAAATATTGTAACTTATTTTAAATTACATTCGATATTAAAACTCTCGGGTTTATTAAATTATTTAAGGTGTAAACTATTTACGCTTTTCGGTCAAATATTATCTTTGAGCATCTAACTCTCTTGTGAATAATATTTATTCTCTCTCAAAGTAAAACAGAGTATAAATTTATGAATATGATCTCTCGAGTTTATTGTATTGCTAGCCGTGAGCCGAAATCAATTTCATCAATTGCGTTTCGAACTCTTTGAATATTCAATGACTATAGTTAATATATAGCAGTATGCCATAATCCTTCAATTACAATAAAAAAATCTTAATCGAACCTTTTATTAACTGATTGTATGTTTTGTGTGAGTAATATCCTTTTGTTCAACAATTTCGACTAAATTATGATTCACAGAAAGTCAAAAATCCTAAACTCGGTATTTGTTTCGGATCATTGGTCATTACACGTTAAAAATGTCAACACGAAACTCTTTCATGTGACTTTCATTCTACTTTGACCAAAAACTTGGGTTTTAGCTATTTACCAATGTTTAATTAGAAACTCGAATTTTGATTGATTTAATAATAACTCGAATCCTATATATATCAAGTCGACAGATCTCATCTTGATATAAATAAATCAAGATCAAATTGACTTTTTATACGAGACGTGATTAGTCCAGTACTTATACACTATATGAACCATGTGTATTTCTATCAGATAATAACTATGAAGTGAAGATTCTATGACCTAAATCATGCTCAAATTGTAAGTTTTGCATACAAAAACCCTAGGTATAAAACTAAGAAAACAAGAAATTTCCTTTAAAATTACCTTAGGGCTTATTTTAGATTTGTTGTATTGTTGAAGATGTGATGAATAACAAGCTCAAAACCATGAGCTCTTTTTAATTTGCACCCTCCCTTAGCTTTTCCTCCCATGGCCAAATTTACAAGAGAGAGGGAGATGGAAAATATTCATTTTTTTTCCTTTTCAAAAAATGAAAAAGAAAAATGTTTATATTTTTTCATTTTCATTTTCAATTATTTAATTTCATATTTATGTAATAAATATGATAAAATAATTGAAACTTATATGATATAACAACACCCATCTTATATGTGTGTAAACAAACACTTAGACCAATGGGCATTTAACACAAAATTAAAAGTTATAGACCAATTATATTTAAACATTTATTTTAATATTAACCATTACTATAAAATAAATTTTATCTAATTATTTAACACTTAAATTCATTAGATAATTGTCATATTAATTAACTAATTAATTAA
>JAVXUL010005633.1:0-10384 GCA_035590515.1 Trichilia minutiflora | reverse complement strand
CATTACTTTAAAATAATATTATATATTTTATTATTGTTATTTTTTTACAATTTTATTGTTATTTGAGATTTTTATTTAGATTCATTTATACCAGTCATATATCCATCCCAAATTAGATCTGAGTGGATTTGACCAAAATAAATGACACTAATTAATTATTTATTAAATATTAAAAATTATTATAAATAATAAATATAAAAATTTTAACAAAAAATATTTTTTTTATAATTTTAAATAAATTAATATATGATCCGATGGTACATTTGGCAGTATATCATTCATGGTTAAAATACAAAGCATTGACCAGTATTAAAATTCATACGGATATCTATATCTTGCACCATTCATTTTACATTGTACCTTCTTAGTCCACCAATTTTGAATCTTCAAACTTAACGGCTAATTAATTACATTATTCAAACATCCACCAAAAACCTCTGCAAAACTTTAAATGGAAATACTGGTTGAGGGATTATATTATTTTATATATTTTTAATTAATAAAAAATTTAGAAAAATATGATAAAATTATTAAAAAAATAAACATTATTATATTATTTACTATTAAATGAGAAGAAAAAAAAAAGTCAGTTGGACCCACGGCCATATGTTCGAAATGATTTGCGGTAAGAAAAGTCTGAGCACGTGAATGGTGAATGCTCTGGTCTTAAAGTTCCACGTCATCAGGCACATTTACCATCGAGAATTTGTTGCATTGTCTCGACACTCACCAACCAGGCTATCACTTCAGTTACAGAAATGATAGTACGTAATTACGTTGCAGGTCAGACTCGGCCAAGACAATACAGTACATATCACGCTCACGCGCCAAACAAAATAACAAACAGTCAACACAATGTCAAAAATATGATGGGTCCCAAATATCTTTTCCGTCGTACGATCGTCAAAGAAATCAGGCGGTTGACGGATGGGATAAACGTGCACCAATTGATAGCTGGCTGAATCAGTGTAAAATTACGATTTTAATAATTTTAATAAAAAAATAATTTTAATTTTAATTAAAATTAAAAATAATAAAATAATAAAAATATTTAATCAATTTTGATTAATTTTAATTTATTTTGATCGATTTTATTAATTTATAAAATTATTTTAAATATTTTATTATTTATATATTATTAAAAAATTTATTTTTATATTTTGATTTTATGTTATAATTTTTTAAATAAAAAATAATTTTAATTAAAACGGTGATTTTGATAATTTTGATCAGGACACATGCAACTACAAAAATAGGTAAATTACAGATGAAACCTTTCGTGTGGAGGAGAAATAGGTGGTAGTTGTACAGATTACTGAAAAGAAAAAGTTGATAGTAATTCAAAGCTTAGGGGACAAATCTTTTCAGTGGACTGTGACAGATTGATAGAAATTAATATATAGGATAGGACCACAGAGCATTGAAAAGTATCTGATATATATATTATTACATGAGCTGGCTTGTTTGCGTGATGTGTTATGATTTATAAGATGAAGGCTTGATTTTTGTCGTGTAGAAAATGTCTTCAGATTGACTTGATATAAAGAGTCTTTGTGAGGGGCTTCTAATCAAAGAGCTTATTGGAACAAAGGATGAAAATGCATGAAGAGAAGAAAGAGTGGTTCAACCAAAATCATTATTGACCAGGATTGTTAAAGATGTTAGTGGATAATTCAAATCAGTAGTTGATTTAGTCTTTAACAATAAGTCATATTTATTGAATGTATTCAAGTAAATATGCACTAATTTATAGTACCTTAAAATTTTTTTTTATTTTTATATTATTTAGTTGTTATAAAATTTTTATTTAAAGAATTCAATAATATTAGAATTGGTATCTTGTATCCGTTTTATATAAAATAATTAAAATTATTATTCCCTTTCTTTATATTATAACTAAAAAAGATATAATGATTTTAAAAGAATATAAAAAAATTTAAAATATTTAAATTTTGAATCTTTTATAAAATTATGTCTATAAATAATTTAGATTTTTAAAGTCAATTTGAACATTTTTATTTTAAATTTTATACTCTTATTTATTTATAAATTTAGAAGTACTCTTTTAAATTTTGTATTCTCTTATTTTGAAAATAGTAAAATATTTTGTTCGCTTTCATCCTTGAAAATAGGTCACATTGACCGAACCGTATAAATATTAGTGTCTTGTTAATTAGTTATTCAAAGTTTTTTTATTAATTCCTGAGAATATTTTCTTAGCAAATTGGTATTAGAGTTTCTTTTAAGATTTTGGTAATGATGACAATAACAAAGATCCATATTAAAAAGTTTGATAGAAGTGTCAACTTTGAAATGTGACAACTCAAGATGGAGGCTATCCTAATCCAGGATAGAGTCGAGTTAGCCCTTCAAAGAGAAGAGAAAAAGTTTGAGAATTTGGGAGATGAAATTTTGCTGCTATAGATAAAAAAACGAGATTATCCATTATCTTAAATCTCTCAAATGAATTTTTACGGGAAGTTGCCACTGAGACAACCGCGAGAAGTATGTAAGAGAAGTTGAAAGCTTTATATATGAAAAGGTCAATGGAGAATCGACTTTATTTGAAACAATCCTTGTATATGCTTCGGATGATAGAAGGTACATCTATACTCTCACATCTTGATAAATTTACTTTTATTGTTATGGATTTGACGAATATAGATATTAAAATAGATGATGAAGATCAAACCCTGTTATTATTATTATTATGTTCTCTTCCTTAGTCTTTTAAGTATTTTTGTGATACTATAATTTATGAAAATGATACGATTTCATATTGAAAAATTAAATCTGCTTTGAAATCTAAAGAATAGATTGATAAGGATATAACAAGAAAAAGTAATAGAAGTCAGACAAAAAGTTTAATTGCTAGGGGTAGATCGGAGAAGAGAAACTCCGAAAATAGAAAATTTAAAACTAGAATTTAATTCAAATATAAGAATTTAGAGTGTAATTACTGTTACAAAAAGGGACACATTAAGTTTGAATGTTTTAAATTAAAGAATAAAGAGAAGCATAAGAAGACACATTAAGTTTGAATGTTTTAAATTAAAGAATAAAGAGAAGCATAAGAAGAAAACTGTTCAGAAAAATAATAAAATCGTCGAAGCTAGTGTCGTAGCATATGAGAGTAGTAAAAGACTGATGATAGAATAAGGTTTAGAAATGAATGGATTTTAAATTCAGGTTGATCTTATCGCATATATCCTAATAGAGATTTATTCTCAACTTATGAATATTGTCATGGTGGAATTGTTCTGATGGATAACAATGTTGTTTACAACGTTATGGATAAGGGTACAGTTTGAAGTAAAATACATGATGGTATTATGAAAATGCTCACTAATGTTAGACATGTTCCTTATTTGAAAAATAATCTCATCTCTTTGGGCATCCTAAAGGTACTTAGGTACAAGTATTTAAATGAAGGTGTAGGTTTAAAAGTTAGTGAAAATGCTCTTGTGATTATGAAAACTTGCAGGTTAGATAATTTATATATCTTGTAGGGATCTTCAATTACAGGTTCTGTTGCAGTCTCTACATCATCCTTATCTGGCTCTAACATTACTAAACTATGACACATACCGTTAGGCCATATGAATGATAAATACTTAACCATATTAAGCAAAAGAGATCTTCTTTGTGGATAAAATATTGGATCAATAGAGTTATGTGAGCATTATATTTTTGAAAAGTAGAAAAGAGTTAGTTTCAATTCATTAGCAGTTCATCTGACAAAAGATACTTTAAATTATAATCTTTAAGATCTTTGGGGACCTTCGCATATTCCGTCTAAGGATGGTGTCAAATATATGTTAACTTTGATCGATGATTATTTGAGAAAGGTTTGGATTTATTTTTTGAAATAAAAAAATAATATTTTCTTGACCTATAAGCAATGAAAAGTTATGATTGAGAAATAGATAGGAAGAAAGATCAAGCAGATTACAATGGATAATGGCTTGAAATTTTGTGAAGGTGAATTTAATGAATTTTGTAAGAATGAAAAAATTGTTCGTTACTACACAGTTAGAATGACGCCTCAACAGAATGGTGTGACAGAGTGGATGAATAAAACTCTTTTCAGAAGTGCTCATTGTATAATCTCTAATGCAGGTTTAACAAAAGATTTTTGGACAGAGGCAATATTTACTGCTTGTTATATTATTAATTATACTCCTTTTACGACTATTAATTTTAAAACTCCTAAGAAAATTTGGTTAGGTACTCTTGCAAATTGCTCTAATATTATAAATTTTTAGGTATCCAGTATACATGTATGTGAATAAAGAAAAAATAGAGCTTAGAGTTAAAAGGTGCATTTTTTTTGGATATGCTCCTGGAGTAAAAAGATACAGATTAAATCCCCAAAATTTATAATTATCAAAAATTTTATATTCGATGAGTAATCTATGTTGTCCTCAGAAAAGAAGTGTTCTGATATTTGTGATTCAAGTAAAAATGATGGTATACAAAAGCAAGTGGAGATAGAGATCGACAGTTCTATTCTTTCTCAATTAAGTTCCTTTGCAACTTAGTCAGATCCAGTAAAGACACATGAATTTTTAAAAGATAATCCAAAAAATGAGTAATATTCCATAACCAGAAACAGACCAAGGAGGGAGATTTGATCACTATCGAGATATGTAAATATGATTGTATATGCTTTAATATTTATAAAAGAAACAAATGGAGTTGGTAAACCTCTACCTACTCAAAAGCAGCTTCTTGTGATAATTCACATAAATGGTTAATTGCGATGAATGAAGAAATTAAATTTCTCCCAAAAAACAAAACTTGGGTTCTTATAAAGCCACCTTCAAGAAAGAAGTCGTTGGTTGCAAATCGGTCACCATATATCATTTAGAATTAGAATAACTTGATTAAGATAGCTTTTTCGTATGGTGATCTTAAGGAGCAAATTTATATAAAATAACCTGAGGGTTTTGAAGTTAAAGGAAAGAAAAACCATGTTTGCTTGTTAAAGAAATCACCATACGGGCTAAAACAATCTTTGAGACAGTGATATAAAAGGTTTAATTCTTTTCTGATGAGTCATGATTATTCACGGAGTATGTATGATAACTGTGTTTAATTTCAAAAATTATAAGATAATTTTTTTCATTTATATGTTGCTTTATATTGATAACATGCTCACTGCTGTCAAGAATTCGAAAGAAATTCAGATTTTGAAGACTCAATTAAATAATAAATTTAAAATGAAAGATTGGGAGCAACTAAAAGAATTCTTGGTATGAAATTAAAAGAGACCGAGGTAGTGAAAGATTGTATTTATCACAATAAAAACTACTTTAAAAGGTTTTGGAAAGGTTCGGCATGAAGAATGCAAAAGTTGTTAGTACTCCTCTTGCTAACAATTTTAGATTATCAACTGCTCAGTCACCAAAGTCAGATGAAGAGAGAGATTATATTGCATATGTACTATATTCAAGCATAGTTGATAGTATTATGTATGTAATGATTTGTATATGTTTTGATATTTCACAAGCAGTTAATGTTTTTAGCAGATATATGTCTAATCCAAGGAAAGAACATTGACAAGCAATGAAATAGATTCTCAGATACTTATGTGACACTTCAGACACTTGTTTGAAGTTTGAAAAAAATAGTAACACTTTAATTAGTTTTATGAATTTTGATTATGCTAGAGATCTTGATAAAAAAAAATCAATTACAGGTTATGTATTTTACATTGGTGGATTTGCAGTTAGTTAGAAAGCTACTTTGCAATATATTGTACCTCTATTAACTACAGAAGCAGAATATATGGCAGTGACCGAGGTAATCAAGAAAGCCTTATGGTTAAAAGGTTTGTTTGGCGAACTCAGTTTGCATCAAAGTTTTACTATAGTTCATTGTGACAATCAAAGTGCTATTCACTTGATTAAAGATCAATACTAAAGACAAAGCATATCAAAGTAAAACTTTATTTTATCCGAGAAATTATAGTTGAAGAAAAAGTTCTTATTCGAAAGATTAATACCGAGGACAATCTTGCTGACATATTTACGAAGCCTTTTCTAGTTTATAAGTTCAAGCAATGCTTGGGCTTGATTGGTGTTCATTGATTATAGCTTAAGCCCACCGGGGGTTTAATGAAGAAGTTGGGGCAAATTTTTGGAGCATATTTTTTTATCTCTTATGTGCTGGATACAAGCCAAAGTAGAGATTTATTGGGATTGGTGTCTTGCATCCATCCCACATGGAGTAATTAAACTTTTTACTCTCCTCCTTTAGACTATAAATAGAAAGGGTATGATGGGTTTTAAAGTGTGCGAAGAATTTAAGAGTATTTAGACTTTGAGTCTTTTACAAAATTATGCCTATAAATCATTTAGGTCTTTAAAATTAATTCGGAACCTTTTAATTTAAAATTTATGTTTTTCTTTATTTATAAGCTTAAGAGCACTCTTCTAAATACTGTATTCTCTTATTTTAAAGATATTAAAATATTTTGCTCGCTTTCATCCAAAAACGTAGGTCATATTGATCGAACCATGAATATTAGTGTTTTATTATTTTTGTCTTGTTATTTAGTTATTTAAAATTTCTTTTGTTAATTTTTGAAAATATTTTTCTAATAAATAATGTGATGTCGTTACCACTTAAAATAGAAATCTTATTATTATTATTATTATTATTATTATTATTATTATTATTATTATCTTTATTCCTCTGCTTTGTATTCTATTTTTGAGTTCTTTTGCACCAACAAAAGAGACTTTACAAGAGTTTCTAATCTAAGAGCTTATTGGAAATAAGAATGAAAATGCATGAAGAGAAGAAAGAGTGGTTCAATCAAAATCATTGACCAGGACTGTAATATCTGATTTTTAGAGAACAGGTGGCTTTATTCATGAAATTTAAAAAAATGGCATGTATTTGAATAAAAATAAATAATATACGAATCCATTTCATTCGATTAGAGTCGCTGACCGACCTCACTAATAGAAAAAAGCATTCAATTTTAATTAGAGTTAAAAGAAACCAACAGAAACCGAGAGGAAGGGAGAAATAAAGGAAAAGAAATCCGAAGATGAAAAAATAAACAGAGAAGAGAAGAAAAAAATAGAAACGGCTAGAAAATTTTGGTCTTGTAATATTTAATTTTAAATTTTTGTAATAAATTTATATGATTTATTTTTTTTTTTTTATAAATTTTTAAGTATTATATTGTAAGTTAATAATTGTTATTACTAAATTAATATTAGAAAGTATCCCTTAAAAAGGTAAGAAATCTCAAAAAATATAAGAATAACCGAGATACTCAAGTAAATATTTATATGTAATTTGGTTAATTTTTAATTTTAAAATTGAAAAATAAGTCATTTTATTCCAATTAAAAGTTTTAAGTAAATATTTACAAAATTTCTAAACTATCACACATAGTGACTAAATTGGTTATTTCTAGAATTAATCTTAAATTGTAATTTTATATGAATATTATCTTTATAAATACAATATAAAAAGTGCATCAACACATGTCATGTTTTTATGGACGAATTAATTTTATGAGAATGTTATGTTTTGGTATTTCGAAAAACTATCAATTTGTTGAAAATATTAAATTCGTGAAATTTGTAAATGCTATTGAAAAGATATATAAATATGAAAATCTAATAATTGCGTAAATGAAAATATAATGGCCACGGTTAATACAGCATCGATGAACATGGATATAATTTTAATCCCCTGGTGAAAGCCTGTAAAGATGAAATCGATGCAAATGTTCCTAGTAATAATGTTCTTAGAGTACGTTGAGTGATGTTGGGATGACGATATGAGAATAAAGCCCTTAAAGTATGTTGGGTTTATATTAGGGTAGCGATCCATGAAAATAGTATCCCAAAAATACACATAATTGATTAAATTTATTTTATAATAAATAATTACATGTGTTGAAAATTAGAAATTTTTATTTTTGAAATTTGATTTATTTAAACTTCATAAATTTGCCTTTGTATATAAATATCTATTGAACATTAACTTAAACCTTGAAATTCTCTAGAAGGATGATTTTGTATTTTAGAACCTATGACAATGAATAGATGTTAATGGTGATATAGTAATTTTATGTGTAATATAGAGTTAATTTTTGAGAATCATAATTATTAACTGTTTAAGTATGTATTGAGAAATGAAAGGATTGTTCCTCTTGTTAAAATTCAATATGTAATTAATGTTCAGAATAGAATTTCAAAGAAATTAGCAGTTTTTTTTTTAAACTTTAGCATACACTGTTATTATAGCAAATATTCTGAAGAATAAAATTGGGATGTTACCAAAGTATAATTTACAGTTTTGTAGACTTTAAAGGTGAAGAATATAGTTTAATTAAATTCTGTAGAACTTCTCTTAAAAATAGTTCAAGAATGTTAGGATATTTTGGGATCCCTAATAGCTACATTTTTGTTATATTGTAATTTTATAATATTATTTTGCTTTAAGTATAAAATCTCCTGTTTCAATATGTCTAATATACGATAGAGAAATAGAACTATCCTCTTCACAAAGAGGCGAAGAAATTGGTGAATTTTACCAGACAATGAAAGGATTTATTTTATTAATTATTCACGTCTCATGGTCTTGCTTTTTTTAAAAAGTAAAATATTAATCAACACACCAATTTTTTTCATAATGAGTCGATAGACTTTATGCCATCTTTGAAAATTGAAAATATCTTTGCCCCTTCAAACAATTTAAGAACCACCATTCAACAATCACATTTTAGATTTTTTATTTTTTGAATTTTCAAAGTAAAACTTTTAAAAAATTCTAATTTAAATTCTATTGACCGTAGTTATGAAAACTGCCTAATCAATTTCCCACTTTATTTTTAATGAATAAGACCAATTGTCCAATTGTAAATGAAAATGTGTTGTACGGCAAGTTCTTAGGGATACCAGTCGGAACTAAAACTTTTCCACATTGGAACACCAATAAATATAGAATTTCAAGAAAGATAAAATTTCTTAATTTAAATCAAATAGGTCTCTCATTATAATTGTGGTTGAAATGTTGAATTTTGAAATAAAGGGTTAACAAGCACTAACGGATCCATTTGATATAAATAAAATATATATGAAAATTAAAAAATAAATAATAATTTACTATAATAATTTTATTTATTTATATTTGATACTTAGTTTCTATTTAAATAAATAATTAGTTAAATAGATTAAATTTTATATTGATTATTTAAATAGATTGAATAGATTAGATTGAGTTAATGATCTAATAGTATCGTGTTATATCACTTATTTAAAAAATAAATAACACTATTAATAAATGATAACATGATTATTAAACAGATGACACGATTAATAAATGACTCGTATTCGAATTGAGGATTTTTAACACGATTATTAAAAGAATCGAATTCGGATAAATATAAAAAATACTATAAACTTATTAATACGATACAAATATAATACGTTTATCTGAATTGACACTCTTACATTAAAGAGAGAAAAATCAAAAATTAAAACTTAAAATTTCCTTCATGAGAACTAGTATATGAGAACATTGGCAAGAGGAAATAAAAAGAGAAAAGAGGGAGAAGTTATAAATTTTTTCTATACTATTCAGTTTTTATTAAACATTTGATATTAATCATTAGATTAAATTAAAATTTAATTTAAAAATTTTTAAGATTATTTACTACAATATAAATAATGAAGATAGTATTTTGTAACTCTAGATTTGGTTAGTAAATAGTAATTTATATTTTTGAGTGATTTTTTTTTATTTTTTCCTTATCTGTTTTTTTTTTTTGGCTATTTGTTTATCTTTATTTAACACTTATTTTGTAATAGTTTAGAAGAGTGTTTTTATAAGAATTTTTGATGCAGTAAAATTTTTATTAAGCTACAGATTTCATGATTTTTTTATCGTTAAAAGAAGTTTTTCATATAAAAAATTTGGTTTCTCTTAAATGAAATGTTTGCCTTAATCATATTTATTTTTCTGCGTATTGTAGTGCTAGCTATATTATTATTATTATTATTATTATTGTATTAGAGTTTATTTGTTCCGCATAAATTCAATCACGTAAAGAGAGAAATTTTTTATCATGCTTTTCTCTCTGTCGTGTGCATTAGTTTGATGTGTGTGTTTTTTCCCCAAAACAAATACTTTTAATCCTAACATTAATAGTTTGTTGTTAAAGCTTAAAAAAATAAAATAATTATTTAGGCAACTTTTTTTATAAAATCTTTTAGGCTTTGGTGATTTCATGTGCATAAAATAAAGATAACCGTCCGAATCTTAAAAGATTTTACCATCCTCACAAGAAAAGGACGCTTCTTTCTTTATCATTCCTCATTATCTTTTATTTATTAAAAAGATATTTCCAAAATAT
>JAVXUL010005622.1:0-12670 GCA_035590515.1 Trichilia minutiflora | reverse complement strand
CCAGGAATCCCTTATCTCAAGAATCCTATCGCCCCAAGCGTTTCACCGCCTTAGGATTTCACCTTCTTAGGTCCTAGGGTGACATGGATTTCCTCTCAGGGTCTTTCCTCTCAGTCATCAACCACATATCTCGGCCCAAGCATCTAACAGATATGGTTTGTAGACATTCTCTATCCGAAGAACCAGGCTAGCCTCTCAAAAGATGCAGCCCAGTTGGTACACATTCAGCAATTGCTCCAGGCAGGAATTCCTTCCATATCCAACTTACAGGCGATCCTTGACCAGGGTACCTGTGGACATGTGCCCCCTATTCAAAAATGAGAATAAGTGCTGACAGTAGACCCATTATCAAGGTAGCCGTCCATTATAAATGCACCCGTCCCATCCTCTGACCATCTTCAGGTGATGGGACGGTGTTAGGCTTGTAATCTGCTAAAATATTAGCATCATTAACGATATTCTGCTACACACTGTCCCATCACAGACATCCCATCGTTCCCATTCTCTGATGTAAAATCACTGTTGGGAGGGGGGGCATTATATAAAGATAGCTTCTTCTACGGAAAGGAGACTTTTTTGAGGGAGACCTTTTTTAGACCTTTTGACACTTTTGGAAGAAATACTTAGGCACTGAGAAAGATTGGGCAACATCACTTTCTTCTCCTCAACGTCTCTTTGGTAACCTCAATGTTTTCTTTTGTGTTCGTCATTTTCAATTTCCTTTCTCCGTATTCGCTTGAAACAACACTTCTTTCCTTCATTATTTTCTAACTTAAGCATCGAAGTTTCTTTGTCAGGAACCCCACCTGACGTTACTCCGAAGGTGTTATTATTTTACAGGCTTAAGAGGTGAAACTTCGTTAGAAATAGCTACGCTTTCAGTCACCCTCCAATAGAAAAGTTATCGTCTGACAGCAGCCTCATTGTCCTCACACCTTACTAGTTAAGTCATTTCACATTGACTATGATGAGGATCCACAGACAATTCTCGCACCAATAATATTATTATAATTTTTATTTTGTTATTTATTAATTACACCTATGGATTTGTTCAGTAAAAATTTAAATCAACACTAAATTTGAATCCAAGCACCGAATTCTTGCTAACTTCAAGAGCACGTTACCTCAGTTTTAAACAAATTCCAAGAATAATTTTTGTTTATTTTTTTAGTAATATTTACCTGCAACCACCTAAATTATAGTGAATAATTAGGGTAAAAATTCGTGTAAATAAATTCTATTCGTATCATATTTTAAGTGAGTATAATATAGTTTTAGTAAATATGGATATTATTTATTTATTAATTGTGTTAAAATTGTAATCACGAATATAATTTGCTTATTATTTTTGTATTAAATAAATGATATTTGTGTTACAAGATTATACACTACCATTAGTTTAATTCAATTAGACATGATTATCTATTTGAATGAAATTATTTAATTTGAATTACTTTAACCTTATAAGCATGAATTTAATTAGATTAAAGTAAGTATAATCTTTTAAAAACATATATTGTAATATAAAATATAATAAAAATAAATTTATCTATTATTTTAATTTTAGAATTTTTATTTAATATAATTGTGATGAATATATGATTGAGAAAAGTAAGAAAAATTATATTATTAATTAAATGAATTTAAAAAAATTGAGGAATGAATAGGTTCAAATATAAATACAATTCATTTATTATTTGTGTTAAATTTCTTATTCTAAATCTATTTATTTGCATCAAATTTATGCCAAATAATTATATTGTGACGTGAATTACACCCCTATGAAAAACCAATCAATTATTCCATCACTTTCTCTCAAATTTATAGTAATTAACCAAACACTAGTAAAGCGAAATATATATATATATATATTCCTTTTTATGTGCTATGCTCAACTTGATTGCCTAACATTCCGCAGGAAACACAAAGTAGGGTAAAAATTAAGAACCCTAGCAAATTAAAAGGATTTTGCTCATGATAAAAAGAAAAAATCCCAGCATAATCTCATTAATTATTTCATTTTATTTATGTTCTCGTGACGAACGCTCGATGGGAGCACATGAATGGATTGACATATATTTCTAGACATGCCCCTGTCTCATTTATCTTTCTTCTCCTCCTTCTTCTTCTTCTTCCTCCTCCTCCTCCTCTTTTTTTTTTAAAATGTTAAATTCATTGCATTTGTAAATATTTAATTAATACAAATGTTTTTCAAACAATCTGGGAGCATGAATAATCCTTAGGTGCGCTCAAAATAAATATTTTTTCTATCCCCATTTAGAGTGATTTCGATGCTATCAAATGTAAGTCTACATTTTCTTTTGTGAGAAAATATATTTCCTCTTATTATTAAAAAAAAAGAAAGAAAAGTATTTACGCTATTAATAGAGCTGTTTTAAAATTTAATTAAAAAATACAAATTTACATAGGTTACTTAGTTCTTTCTAGATAAAAATACCTTCCTAAATTAGAGTTATCAAATGAGTAAGTAAATACATAAGATAAGGAAAATAAGAAAAAGCAATCCCACATAATAAAGAATGAAGCTTTTCTATTTTTTCTAACATATTGTCAACACTCCTAGTCAAGCCGGAGAATATATATTATGCATTCTCAGTTTGCTAGTAATTGTATGAAACAATTAATAGTTAGACCTTTATTCAAAATATCGACAAGTTGCCCATTTGTTAAAACATACGGAGTAAAAATCAAACCACTAACTTTTCTGTAATAAAATGTAGATCCACCTCCACATGTTTAGTTCGATCATACTAAAAAAAGATTATGTATAATATTGATTGCCGACTTATTATCATTTTACGACTTCGTAGCTCTCTTCCACTTGATTCCAAGATCATTAAGAATAATTTTTAGTTATAACAATTCACAAATTCTATGGAAAGATAATACAAAAAGCTACAACTTTCGTCTGAACATGACAGACAAATTCTATCAATATTTGGTTCTAAATGACGTATTAATGTTAAGTGGGTGAATTGAGCTAAAATAATCAACCACTTCATCAAATGTTTTGGCCCTTCATGTATCCTTTTAGCTTTCTTTTTTGTCTATAAAAAGTAGTCTTATTCATTTCTCATATAATAAAATTTGTAATCAGTTATAATGGAGTTTTATTTTCATTCTAAACTCTCCTTTAATTTATGTATTTCTAAATCTCCTAGCTTAGGTTACGAGATTAATATTTATCAGTTTGCATAGGTATATTCTTGATCCAACTTTTGTACTTTCATGTTTAATCTTTTTAATTGATTGTGTAAAATATTTTTGAAATATGTTTTGATTTGTTTAAAACTTTGATTCTTTGTAAACATTTGACACAAAGAATACTTGATAAATTAAATCTTAATTCTTTGTAGATAATTGGTACGAAAAATGCTTCAAAACACTTTTTACAAATTAATATCAAATTTTTTTAATGTTTTTATTAACTGGTTAAAGGATATATTTTGTTCACACTTTTTTTTTTGAAAGACAAGATATTTTTTTACACTATAAAATGATTTTGTGTTCTGATTGAGATAAATATTTAGTTAAATCTTAATTGAGTAAATTATAGGATTAAGAATATTTTTTATATTTCTAATAAGTGTTAATCTCTAAAATCTAAGTAATATTAACTTGTATTTTTAATCTTTATTTGATAACTTAATCCTTAAATTCAACGAATCACTAAAATTTCCTTTACTCTCGAACTTTGAATAAAATTATCACGTCTTAACTTGTAAGGCCTACATATGACAATCGTCATAAGCACTCGATATACACTTTAAGACCTAGATGTACATCAAAGGACTATAAAGCATCTATGGTACTTGTTTACAATTTAAAATCATTTACAAATACTCTCAAATATCCATTCCAAGATAATCCAAGCTCCAACAAACCAAATTCCAAATCTCATTTTCTCAAATTCAAATTATCATCCCACCACAAACTCAAATCCAACATTAATATCGATAACCCAATTCATAATATAAAATAACAATTTTGAATTCTTTTTTATTCAAGAATTTTCAAATCAAAAACAACAAAATAACATTCATAAAATATTTTGAAGCATTTACTAATACATTTGGCTTTGAATTTAAATCACACCTATTTTTTATTTAATAAAAATATAAAACTTTATTTTTAAGTACGACCCAATGGACTGGAATAATAAGGAAGTGCATTGGGTATAAGTATATACTTGAACATCTTTAGCCATCACCACCACACAAAATGCCTAACCAATCTCTAGTCACCTAAAATTGAAGTGTAAGGGGATGAGTATACAACGGTATACTTAGTGAGTAAACTAGTAATAAAATATAAAAATACATGCATAAAACATTAAAGCAAACCTTTGACACAAAAATAAGGCTTTAAAAGTATAATCATTTATAAAACTTAGAAAACTTTTAATTATATAAAAATTGACCTGTTAGTATCGAAAATAATTGGGTTGATCATCCTTTCTGGTGATTACTTTGGTCCTGAGCAACTTCGAGATTATTAGTGAATTTTCTATGTATGTGAAAATAATGATGTGTATTAAAATTATTCTTTATTATAAAAGTAGTAGAAAGCATGATATTTTATTTAAAATATGGGCTATCACTGACATTAACCTCGAGTAGTCAAATAGTGATATCCTTGATTGTACCCGATGTATCACACACACACACACACACACACACACACACACACACACACACACACACACATATATATATATATATATATATATATGGGCTATTTTTGTTACAGTAGTATGTTATAAAATCATTCGTATTGTCGATTTTGGGTATTTTGTATTGAATTACTATTTATAATATACCCTATATATATATTCATTAATAAATAAAATATTTCAGGGCAAAGGATCTGGATGATATGGTTTTCTTACTCCTTTATGTAGATGATATGTTGATTGTTAGCAAAAGGAAGATCAGATTGTATGAATTGAAGGCTCAGCTCTCTGCAGAATTCGAAATGAAGGATCTGGGAGAGGCAAGGAGGATTTTAGGTGTTGAAATATAGAGGAATAGGAAGGAAGGATGGTTGAAGCTATCTCAGAAGAAGTATTTACAAAGGTTCAAAATGAGTGAAGCTAAATCTGTAAGAGTTCCCTTGGTTGCTCACTATAAACTCCATAGAAATCAAGGGCCTAACTCATAGCAACAGAAGAAGGAAATGAATGTAATTCCCTATTCTAGTGCAGTAGGTTGTAATGTATGCAATGATGTGCTCCCGACCAGATTTGGCTCTGCATCAAGTGTGATTAGCAGGTTCATGTAAAATTCAGGGAAAATGCACTGGAATACAGTGAAATGGGTATTCAGATACATAAAAAGAGGCTTGGATCATTGTTTGTGTTACTCGAATGACAACTTATCAGATGTTATGATTAGAGGATATATTGATGCTGACTTTGTAGCAGACTTGGATAGGAGAAGATTATCATCTGGTCTTGTATTCTTTCTTAATGAATGTGCAATCAATTGAAAATCATCTCTGTAGCACGTGGTGGCTTTATCAATCACTGAAGCAGAGTATATGGCTATGGTAGAAGTTGTCAAGGAAGCTCTTTGATTATAAGGTTTTGCTACTGAAATCAACATCACCAGTCAATATCCTATAGTTTTATATGATAATCAAAGTTCACTCTATTTTACTAAACATCATGTGTTTCATAAAAAGACTAAACATATAGATGTGAGATTTCATTTTGTAAGAGATTTGCTTGTAGAAGGAAAAGTGAGATTACTGAAAGTTAAAACAAAAGAGAATGTGGCTGACATGTTTACAAAAGTGGTGACAGTTGGTAAGCTTGTTTTTTGCTTAAAGAAAACGCATTTAACCTAGAGTTAAGAAGTTGTAGGATTCCTTGAGCAGAAGAGTTCTTCATCTGTTCATGATTGTAGATGAAATAAAGGGAGATCAGAGTGTATGTTAGTTTGTGTCTTGCTGGGAAGTAAATGTTAATTCTGCATCATATTGATTCAAGGTGGAGGATTTAATGACTCAATACTAAGCAGAATTAACGAAAAGGACTGAAATGCAAAAGTTTGGTTAGGACTAATATGCTAGATTTTGTAATACTTCATTAAGGGTAGATATGTTAAATAGAAAGTTTTGATTGTTATTCCGTTATTCTGTTCAGCTTCATACCAGTTGGCAATATATACAGTTGGGTTTTACAGTCTTAGAGAGATATATAGAAATCTTGTATCAGGCACGGAAAAACTGAATAAAAGATTCTCTAGTTTTCCCTTCAAGATTGCCTCCATCATATTTCTTTTCTTTCTCTGTTTTTTGTATCTGTTTTTCTTTTGTAAACTTTGTTGCAGCAGCTGGGAGCACAATGATCTTGCAAGTCTCGACTTCTGGGAAATTGAGGAATTGCTGAGGTTTTTTTGCAGCTAGACCTTGAGTGACATATACCCTATATAATAATTATTGTAACCACTAACACATGATTGGTTATTTTTAAAATAACAATATCACACTACTAAGTTCGGAAATTTGAGTTTGAGGGGATGTTAATGCAATAGATCTAATAAATATTTTGAATATCACAATAATGCTGGATGAATTATATTGCACTTTATTTTTATTTTTTGGTCATGATTAGGTAGTGTTTGTCTTTTGATTTTAGTCTGAATATCTGAACCTAAATACTATTATATATATATATATATATATATATAAAGAACTAAAATTTGCATAATATATAACACAGAATGATATTAATTATGATAGTTGTGCTTTCCTAAACGTTTATTCGAAAGAATCATATTAAGTTGCAGTGAATTTAAGTAATTATTTGCTGCAACATGAAAAATATATATAAAATATGATGCACGCATTGCAAAAAGTTAAAGAATAAAGTTGAGTTGAGTTGAGGCACTAAGTAAAAGCTAATGATTTTAAATTTATATTTTGCCAAAAAAATTGAATTAAAAAAAGTAATTATCAAATATAAAATTTCTTAATCTTTTAAAATTTTATTTTTTGTTTTTTTATGTATTTGAATTAATTATTGATTTATATATTTATTAGGTCTCAAAAATTTTTATAAAAATTATTATTTTATGTATTTAACAAGATTATTAATTTAATATATTGACCTGGATTAAAATTAAAAAATTTTATGATTTAAATAAAATTATTAATTTATTAAATATTTATTTATAAAAATTTTATTATATAATACTCATTTAAAATAGCCAAAAATATTGTTAGTCGTTGGACGCAGAATTAGTTAATGTGTTTCTTGAAAAAACACTTAATGCATATGTTTTCTGGCCACCGCTTTTGACTGTTGAAAACTTTCTTTTGAAAAAGAAAAAAGAAACTTGAAAAATCATTTAATTCACATATAGGGAGAGGGTAAGTATACTAAATTCGGATTGACTTCAAAGTTGAAGTATATAAATATTAAATTCCTTATTATTATTACGGAGAGATTTCAGAATTGTCAGGTATATATAAAATATTTTAATACAAACTCTATAACTGCAGATCTATTAATGAATTAAGGGATTAATTACCATCTAAGGTATTTCATTAACATATTGTTGATATGGTGTTAAATTGTTTGATGATATACAGTTTTAATAGGAATTTGTATTTTGATGTTTTATAATTTTTAAACATATTTTATATTTATTTTTTACAAAATAAAGTATATGATTTATTTCATACGATGGTAGAGTATGATTTCATTAAAGAATAAAGTAGAACTAATTGCCAAAAAGCATATTAAGATCGCATTATATGTAATTTTTATACTATACATCCATACTTAATTTATGTCATTGAATATATTGATATAGTGATTATTGATGGATTGGATTACGAATTTATATAATAAAGGCTGCTTTGATCTTATGTTAATATAGTAGATGGATCAGATTGTACCTAAAAAGACGTTTCAAAGAATGATAGTTATTTTGGTGCGCACATATGATAATATAATTATTTTAAGGTACAATATATAGTCCAAGTGAAAGATTGTTGGCTTTAATTTTCTACATGTGAGCTAACATATTAAAAAATAATTATATTATATGCTATTTAATTTAATAAGGCTATTAAATAATCTGATATGGGTCCTACCGACATCGATTGAGTATGGATTATTAATATATAAAAGTCCAATACAGTCTAATCTAGTTGACTTATTATATAAAAAATATTATTAGTGTTATGATTTCTAAATCAGATTTAGATTGCCATTTTGCTTTACCCTATTACAAAGTAAATTAGTGAGACGACGAATTCAAGTTTAGAAGTACTCAATCTTAGGTAATTCCAGAATTGGTGATTGAAAGATATTAAATCTAAAAACCTATTTTATTAAGTACAAATTCTTGTAAATATTTTTTTTTAATTTTCGATTCATAAATAATTGTCTAATAATTTAGATATGATTCTTGATTGTATATAATTATTTGCATTAAAATCTAACATATCTAATATTAAAAATATAATATCGAAAGAAATAAAATAAATCATTGTCTAATTATAGTGTAAGAAAAATTCAATTTTAAATTTCTAATTATATTATTTTTTAAAAATTTAAATACTAAGGAAAGAAATGTGAGTATTAAATTGCATGGCCATGTAACCATATAATACTAATTATTGTAACCACTAACAAATGACTGATAATTTTTAAAATAACAATCTCGCACTACTAAGTTCCCGATTTTAAGTTTGAGTGGATGTTAATATAAAAATTTCAAATTTCGAATAAATCTAAATGCGATATTATAGATATATTTCAATAGGACAATTAATATGCTTACTCCAATCAAAATCAAATGAAAAAAAACACTTATTTTGTAATTTAATCATTTTTAAATATAAATGTCAAGTTAGACCGTTCTTTTAAAAATATAATATGAAAAGAAATAAAATAAATCACTGTCTAATTATAGCGTAATAGAAATTCAACTTTAAATTTCTAATTAAAATGTTTTTAAAAATTTAATATTAACGAAAGAAAATTGAATATTAAACTGCATGACCATATTATTGTAAAAATAATAATCATAATGTAATAACCACTATATGCCATATAATAATTATTTTAACCACTAACACATGATTGGTTATTTTTAAAACAACAATATTATCGCACTACTAAGTTTAGAAATTTGACTTTGAGGGGATGTTAATGTCATAGATCTAACAAATATTTTTAATATCACAATAATTTTCTGGATGAATTATATTACACTTTACTTTTATTTTTTTGTCATGATTAGGTAGTGTTTGTATTTTGATTTTAGTCTAAATACGATTATATATGATTAATTATATACGTATCATTAACAAATATCTGAATCTAAATACGATTAATTATATATATATATATATATATATAAAGAACTAAAATTTGCATAATATATAACACAGAATGATATTATGATAGTTGTGGTTTACTAAATGTTTATTCGAAAGAATGATTTTAAGTTGCAGCGATTTGAAGTAATTATTTGCTGCAACATAAAAAATATATATAAAATATGATGCACGCATTGCAAAAAGTTAAGAATAAAGTTGAGTTGAGTTGAGATACTAAGTAAAAGCAAATAACTTTAAATTTATATTTTGCAAAACAAAAAAGAATTGAATTAAAAAAATAATAATGATCAAATATAAAAATTTTTAATATTTTAATATTTTATTTGTTGTTGTTTTGTATTTGAATTAATTATTAATTTATATATTTATTAGGTCTTAAATTTTTTTTTAAAAGTTATTATTTATGTATTTAACAAGATTATTAATTTAATATATTGACCAGGATTAAAATTAAAAAAAATTATTATTTAAATAAAATTATTAATTTATTAAATATTTATTTATCAAAATTTTATTATATAATACTCATTTAAAATAGACAAAAATATGGGTAGTAGTTGGACGCAGAATCAGTTATTGTGTTTCTTGAAAAAACACTTAATCCATATGTTTTCTGGCCCACCGCTTGTTGAAAACTTCCTTTTAAAAAAGAAAACAGAAACTTGAAAAATCATTTAAATCACATACAGAGAGAGGGTAAGTATACTAAATTCGGATTCACTCCAGAGTGAGAAGTATACAAATATTAAATTCCTAATTATTAATGAGACAGTTCAGAGTTATCAGATATATAATTATAAATATTTTTCGTCTATATTCTTTCTAAATCATATACTAAACGTCAATATAATATCGGTTACTCATTAATTTTGTTCAGACATGTATTTAATAAAAATAACAAAAATATTCTTATAACATAATGATTAAAATATCCTCAAACTTAAACGGCACTTATAATTTCACCCCATAAAAGAATTTTATCTTTAAAATTTAATGTTCCTTATTAGAGGACAATTATAGTTACGGCTATCTTCTAATGCCTGCGAATTCTAAAACTATTTTCTTAACCGCGCCATTTTGTCATAAAAACATTATTGTGTTTATATTACCCTCTTCAAGATTCATTTCTCTCTTGCTTTTTCTTAGCTCAACTTCATCTAACTTTCTTTTTTTCTTTCAATGTGGAATCTCATACTTCCTCCCATTCCACTCTTCATCTGAGTTACGATTATTAACCTTATCCTCCTTCATCAGATATTTATTACTAATTTCTTGGTCAACTCCCATATTAATAGATTTTCTTTCTCAATTACCAACTCTCAGCTCATAGGCTTCTTTCCAACCGCTTCATTGATCATGACCAAAAATTTCCTATTTGTTTCTCTTTTAAATGACTTATTTTCCTTATTAAGGCCCGTCGCCTCACATAGTTGTCTTGTCATCAACCTTGCCAATTCTGACACTTTTCTCTTATCACTAGAATTTCAACTCTCAATACTAAGTTCCAAGCTACTTTATATGTAGAATCTCAGAAATTTCATGTTCCTCATGAATTATTACTTTATTTCATTCAAACGTTGAGAGGCTTATTGTACTAACCTTCACTTCAACTGTTCCTACTAATTATTCTTAAAATTTTGTATAAGCTCGTATATGCTTCTCATTCTTGCGCATTTCTTCTATCATGGTCACCTTTAGCCTTGACCTTTTCAAACTTAACTTTAGAGTTTGATATGAACTTATTATCAAACAAACTTTCTTGTTTATCTGTTCTAACAACTTTATCTATCTTATCTAAGATTTTATGGGTTTTATTCCCTTCTAGCAATAGCTTTTAAATGTTTGACATTTGCCAGGCCTAAATTTTCACCACATGCCAAAAATAGTTTGTTCTCATATGTCTAATCCTTTCCAATAAACCTAGTATAAATATTTTTTCACTAAATGATTGCATTCTCCTCTAATAATCGGATAACCACTTTTAACTTGCCTTTATCTTCTAGCCCCATATTTCCTAAGTCTTTTTTCACCTTCTTTAACCATCTATTTGCCAATATGGCATCCGTTATTCCACCAAGTGACACACTCCCCAATTATCTGATTTTCTTGATTAACTTGGAAAGTTTTAGGGTTGGTATGGATGCTTCAACTGTTACTAAAGATGTATTCCCTGAATACAGGTATGAATATGGGTATGGGTATGGCATCTGACCTGATTAACCCTGTGATTATGCAAAATTTTGGACATTCCAATATATTTTATAAGTAACCCATGTTTCTAATGTCATTGGAAGAGGCATTCTTACCCCCAATTATGGATATAGGTTGAGGCATAAATGAGGATGCATCTTACTCATCCTCAGGGACTCTCTCTCTTCAAGGGCTACCTTTTCCTATACTAGATCTTAGAGGTGTTGTTTACTACAAAAAGAATTAAAAGATTCAATTCTATATATACATCATGGTGGTGATGCATTTCTAGGACTCGACTCATTTTAATCCACTAGTAGAGGTGGGTATATACGTTTTAGATCAATTTAAGATAAAATTTCAAGCTGATCCACACATTGCAATTTGAAAATAAATTAATCCAATTTAATTTGTTAAAATATTATAAACCAATCCAATCCAAACCGTAAAATATAGTTTAAAACGGTTTGAATTCGTGGTTTAGACTATATTATAAAATTAATGATGTAATAGTTTATTATTATCAATTTTATATTTCTTATCAATATTTAAAAGTGAGTTCCATGAATAATTTTCTTTTTTAGCCCCTTTGTGAATAATTTTTTTTTAATTGTTATTACTTGGAAGAAATGGAGATAGTCATGTATAACTTGAGATGATAAATAAATAATAATAAAAAATTTTATAGGATAATACTAAGTGGTTTGCTTTGCGATTTCATAATTTAGAATTGATATGATCTAGAATCTAAATCGTGAACAGTGGTTTGAAAAATATTAATTTGTAAATCGATCCGAAATTTTTTTAAACCAATCTAAACCGCCAAATTTTAGTGGTTTGAATCGATTTGAATTGGATCGATTTGAAAATACCCACCCCTATCTGGCACGCCCCGACCCTAGTCAATCATGTGGCAATCGTCGCGAATCCCAGGAATATATCCTATCACTTAGAATGCACTCCTAGAACCGCAAGGCATTAGTACCTATTTTCAAATTCATTTTCAAAGATAAAACAAAAATAATATCGAATGGAAGATTTTCAAACATACTTGTATCACATATGTATTTTCTCAAAATACATTACAAAATATTCCTGCCCA